>JAOBSW010001014.1:0-169860 GCA_026214975.1 Gentiana macrophylla | reverse complement strand
TTTTACAATAAAAACCGATTATAAAACCTGCAGCTTTGTCATTTTTCAATCCGGTTTGATCTAGTTAATCAATGAATTCAGTTTTAAATTTCTATAATAATCATCCTTGTACACTATAATTAACTTAAATAAACATCATTGATATTCAATCACTTAAAATCGTAATTAAAAATCATTTATCAACCCCAAATGCTCGATCGTTAAAGCGCATTTGCCTCGTAGGGTTCCTTATCGTGCGTGTTGCGTACAAACCTCCCGATTCGGATTTCCTTCCGGTATGGTAATATTCATGATGGAATATGCAATTAATGAAATGAGTCATTATACGGCCGGATGAGCCTTATACAACCGCATAAGTGGAACTCTGCAGTTGGCTTTAATGACCGACTTACATTGATTTGAATGTATAAAATTTATTTTGTAAAATGTTGATATGTCTAGAATGTTTACATAAAATTATAACAAGTTCCATTTCAATCCATATTCTACTATTTTCGACTTATTTATACCCTAGTTCGACTCATTTCTACGTGATTTCTACCACAGTTCATTATCATTCCATTTGTAGATTGAATTTCTATAGCAGACCAAGTCCAGAGAAAGTTATTAGCACATCGTAGATCAAAGGCTAAATTCAACTATCAGATCTTTTCCGTACGGGGAATACCAATTTACTTCATTAAAACCGGAAACCAAACTCATTTTACAGTTCGACTTTTTTACAATAATGTAATCGATTATAAAACTGCAGTTTGTCATTTTTCAATCCGGTTTGATCCATTTAATCAATTAATACGGTTTTAAATTTCTATAATAATCATATCGTTGAACACTATAATTAACTTAAATAAACATCATTGATATTCAATCACTTAAATTAAGTAATTAAAATCATTTACTGAACACCTACCGCTCGATTGTTAGCACATTTACCTCAGCAGGGTTGCTTATCGTGCGTGTTGCTTGCCAAACCTCCCGATTCCGGCTTTCCTTCAAGTATGGTAAAACTCATGATGGAATATGCATTTAATGAAATAAGTTATTATATTTGTCAAGATGAGCCTCATACAAGAGTAGAAAGCGGAGCTCAGTAGTTGGCTCTAATGACCGACCATGCCGATTTGAATGAATAACATTTATTTTGTGAAATGTTGATATGTCTTGTATGTTTACGTTAAATTAAGAAAGTTCCTTTATAATCCATATTCTACTATTTTGGACACATTTCTACCCGATTTCAACCATTTATACTCATTTCTACCGGATTTCTACCACAATTCACTATCATTCCATTTATAGATTGAATTTCATAATGCTGTGAGTTCAGAGAAAAGTATTTGCATGTTGCGTATAAAAGGCTAAGCTCAACCATCGACATTTTTCATATGGGAATACCATTTTACTTCATTATAACCGAAAAACCAAACGGATTTTACGGTTCGCTTTTTTTCAATAAAACCTATTATAAAATCGTAGTTTGTCATTTTTCAATCTGATTTGATCTAGTTAATCAGTTAATCTGGTTTTTAAATTTCTATAATATTCATCCTTGAACACTATAATTAACTTAAATAAATATTGATATTCAATCACATAAAATCATAATTAAAATCATTTATCAATCCTAAATGCTCGATATTTAGCGCATTTACCTCGCAGGGTTCCTTATCGTACGTGTTGTTTGCCAAACCTCCCGATTCCAACTTTTCTTCCAGTATGGTAAAACGCATGAGAGAACGTGCATTTTATGAAATAAGTCATTATACGGTCAGTAAGAGCCGAACGACCGCCCCTAATTACTAGAACATACAAGCGTAAAAGCGGAGCTCTGTAGTTCGCTCTAATGACCGATATCACGATTTGAATGGATAACATTTATTTTGTGAAATGTTGATATGTCTAATATGTTTACATAAAATTATACCAAGTTCCTTTTAATCCATATTCTACTATTTTGGACTCATTTCAATCTGATTTCGACCCATTTCTACTCATTTCTACTAATTTCTACCAAAGTTCACTATCATTCCATTTGTAGATTGAGTTTCTACAAGAGTAGGTCTAGAAAAAAAGTTATTTGCATGTCTCCGATCAAAGGCTAAGCTTCAACCATCGACGTTCTTCATACGGGAATACCAATTTACTTCATTATAACCGAAAACCAAACGGATTTTACGGTTCGATTTTTACAATAAAAAACATATTATAAAACTGTAGTTTGTCATTTTTCAATCCGGTTTGATCCACTTTCATCAGATAATACTCTTTTTCAATTTCTATAATAATCATCCTCGAACACTATAATTACTTTAAATAAACATCATTGATATTCAATCACTTAAAATCGTAATTAAAATCATTTATCAATGCCAAATGCTCAATTCTGCCTTTCCTTCGACAAGATTAGGGATTTCTACCACATCCTCACAATCGTCCTCATCTTTCTTGATCTCAACTGAACATATATCCATGAAGTCATCATCCTTTCGGTTTTCAACATCCGATGCTTTCTTCTCTTTACCTTTACAACTTATTGATCCATGTCAACCGGTCTATCAAATCTAACACACTCATCGTCACCACCATCATTTTCAATCGTTAGCGCAATTACTTCATGTGGGTTTCTTACAATTTTTCTTTCCAAACCACACGATTCCAAATTTTCCTTCAAGTATGGTAAAATTCATGATGGAATATGCATTTAATGAAATAAGTCATTATACGGCCAGATGAGCCTTATACAACCATACAAGTCGAGCTCGGTAGTTGGATCTAATGACCAACCTCATTGATTGGAATGCATAACATTTATTTTGTAAAATGTTAATATGTCTAGTATGTTTACGTAAAATTATACCAAGTTCCTTTTAATCCATATTCTACTATTTTGGACTCATTTCTACCTCGATTTGACCCATTTCTACTCATTTGTACATGATTTCTACCACAGTTCACTATCATTCCATTTATAGATTTTATTTCTATAGCAGCTACATCTAGAGAAAATTTATTTGCATATCGTAGATCAAAGGCTAAGCTCACCCATTAGATGTTTTTCATACGGGGTCTAAAGAAGAAAAGGCAAAGAGTGAGTACTCCGCACAACAAATTGTGGTCGCTGAGCATTATGATGAGGATCTGGTTCTAGTTGTTGTGGATTCAACACAACATGCTGATGTTTGGATCTTAGATTCTAGAGCCTCCTATCATATTTGTCCCTACAAGGAGTGGTTTTCTACCACATGAGCAGTGATATATGGTGGTCATATTTCAATGGCAAACAAAGAAGGTCTGCAAGATAGTGAGAATTGGCTCACCATTTGATGATAGAGGATGGTAGATTCTCGTGCACACTAAAAGAAGTAAGACATGTTCCACAGATGACCAATAATTTGGTATCTCATAGTCTACTGGAGAACAAGGGGTTCAATTTCAAGGGAGAAGGTGGAGAGCTGAATGTCTACAAAAATTCAGTTGTGGTCCTCAAATGTATCAAGAAGGAACCTTGTATATATTACAAGGCTTTGTCAGATCTGCTCTTCTATCACTGGCATCCTCAACTAGCTTCACCACCACAGAGACTCAGCTGTGGCATATGTGACTTGGTCACACTGGTGAAAGAGGAATGCAAGTCCTTTCTTCAAGAGGGTTTCTTGGGGATATAAGGTTAAGAATTTGGATTTTGTGAGTATTGTGTGTTTGGGAAGCTACATGTAGCAAGTTCTCAGCATATACACAAAGACAAAAGCATCGCTTGATTATATCCATTCTCGATTGTTGGGTCCATCAAAGGTGGAATCATTGGGTGGTCACAAATATTTTGTGTCATTCATAGATGACTATTCAAGAATGACTTGGGTGGTGATGATGAAACAAAAAGTGAGGCATTCAACAGCTTCAAGCAAAGGGAAAGATCTAGTGGAAAATCGATACAGGCAAGAAAATCAAAAGGCTTAGAAATGTATAATGGTCCGAATTCATAGTCGAGTTTGATACATTATGTAAGGATGAGGGTATTTCTAGACATCATACAAATGTAAATACACCTCAAACAGAATGGTGTAGCTTAAAGGATGAATCAAACTCTTCTCGGAGAGGGCAAGATATGCTCTCTAATGTCGGTTTATCAAGAAGATTTTGGCAGTAGGTCAGAACCACGCCTGCCTACTTAATCAACAAGTGTCCTCACACAGGATCAATCTCAATACATTATTTGAGATGTGGTCAGCAAGCCTACTGACTAAGCAGATATAAGGGTTTTTGAGAGCACGGTTTACTATCATGTGAGTGAAGGGAAGCTGGAACCAAGGGCCAAGAAGGGAGTGTTTGTAGGATATGGTGATGGAGTCATGGTGGTCATCAGCAGAGCCCAGGGTCATACTCAGTAGAGATGTGGTCTTTGATGAAAATTCTATGATTAACTCATCAGTGAGGAGGTCTATTGAATCTGAAACTAGTGCTGAATCTGAGAGGGTTGAGATAGGTGGAGCTTCAAGTGAGTCACCAAAATGCAACAATCACCGATCCAAGTCAAGACTTATCTAACTGCTGTCGAACCAAAGAATCGATCTAAGCCATTCTGCTGAACAAGGATTGGCAGAGCATCAAATAGGCAACATTGGTCAGCAGGGTATAGCTGTCAGTAGGGCTAGAAGATCAATTGTTGGGGTACCTCCTATGAGGTATGGTTTTGATGATATGGTTGGATATGCACTTCAGTTGGAGAAGAATGGATGGTTTTGAACCTTCTACTTTTAGTGGAAGCAAAGGACATATTCAAGCATCTCAATGGCTTGCTTCCATGGGAGATGAAATGGAGTCATTATTGAAGAATCGGACTTGGGATCTAGTTAAACATCTAGTTGATATAAGAGTTGTCACTTGTAAGTGGATCTTCAAAACGAATGAAGGAATGACAGAGGCAGAAGGGGTCAAGTATAATGAACATTTGGTTGCAATGGTGTTTGGTCAGAAAGAAGGGGTAGACTTTGATGAGATATTCTCACCAGTGGTCAGACACGCTTCAATCAGAGTGTTACTAGCAATGGTGGCACAACAAGATCTTGAACTTGAGCAGTTAGATGTGAAGACATCATTTCTATTTAGTGAGGCTGATAAGGAGATTTTCAAGTTCCTGACAAGGAAGATTTTATGTGCAAGTTAAAAAGGTCTTTGTATGGACTGAAGCAGGCTCCTAGGCTGTCGTTTATAAGGTTTGACAGTTACATGATCCAGCTGGGTTATAACAAAAGTCTATATGATTGTTGTGTGTATCACAGTCAGCTGAGAGATGGATCATATATCTATCTTGTCCTGTATATGGATGATATGTTGATAGCTACTGCAAATAAGTCTGATGCTCAAAATCTGAATAACCTTATCACTGTTGAGTTTGAAATGAAAGATTCGGCAAACCAAAAAAGATTTTGAGGATGGAGATCCGGAGAGATGGAAGTCAAAAGAAGTTGTTCTTGTCTCAAAGTAGGTTATATACGTGGTTACTAGCCGATTTGGTATGTTCATTGCAAAACCAATAGATACTCCTATGGTATCTAATGTTCATTTGTCTGCTTATGCTTCTACAATCAACAAAGGAGAAGGAGTATATGTCAAAAGTTCCTATGCTAGTGCAGCTGGTAGTCCGATGTATGCTAAGGTGTGCAATCTTTGATATACATAAACCTGAATCCGATCCGATCCATAATTGGATCATCGTAACTTATTCACGGCACCGATCGAGACACTGATCATGCACAGCAGAAGGTTACGAATTAAATTCGCATGCGATTTTGCCACGCATTTTAGTTCACATGATTAATTAATATAACTACACGATAGTTAAAGATTTACCAATGTAAGAGAAGCCATGATTTTCCGGATTGTATCTCCAAGAAACGACCGGTGGATGTCGATCCACTTAGTAGAACCTCCGTGAATATGCTCCAAGGAAAACCCTGTGTTCCCTCTCTCCTAATGGCTAGAACGAGAAACTAATTTTTCTTCTTTTTGGTTGTATGTGGCGCCTATATTCATTGATATTGTGTTGTTAGGAACTCTCTTTATATAGAAATTAACTAGTCAAGAGAGATTTATCCTTTTCACAATACAATTACCCCTTTCCATAAAGAAAAGTTTTTTGCATGTCGATTGCATGTATCACGATTCGACATGTCTCAAATTAATGTCGATTCTTTCTTTCAACTACACCGCTTAGTTGCGGCGTTCTCGGACAAGTCAACCGCCATAATATTATTTTGCCTTTGATATTCCAAGAACTCACTGGATGTAAACTCACCTTCATTATCTCGTATGGAGACAACAGACTCTCAATGAAATTATGCTTCGACTTTACATTTGAATTCCTTGAATTTCTCCATTCTTGCGATTTCTACTTCAAAAATCCACACACGATATCTTGAGAAACCATCAATGAAGGTGATCATATATTTTTCTCCTCGGATGGACCATTGCTTTATCGGGTTTAAAAATGAATAAATCACTTCAAGTGGTGCCATTGCTCAATAATTTGACTCTTTATATGGGTGTTGATGTGTTTTCCATATTGGCATCTCAAGCATACCATGTCTTCCCGACACTTCGTAAGGAAGTCCTTTGAGCATGGACTCTTCATCATGGCATTGAGTCTCTTATAACCGACATGTCCCAAACGTGCATGCCATGATCACCGTGTCATTTTCCTGGTCTTCTTCACGTATGCTACTTTAGCAATTAGTACATATATACTGACTCCTTCTTTCCACCTTCCATGATTGGAGTCCCAACAAGTTTAAGATCATGATAAACCTTCACATCTTATGGACTGAACAATACATAATTTCGTGACTCGTGAGTTGTGATAATGACAAGAGATTTTTCTATATTCCGTTAACATGCCTCACATTTTGCAAGATCACCGGTTGGGAATTTGAGCTTGGCATGATCACCATCTCTTCAATGTGTCTAATTGGAAGCTTTGTGTTATCCGCCGTTACGACAACACGACCGCTTTGTATTCTGTTATTCTTTGAAGTCTATCTTTATCACCGGTCATATGATTGCCAACTCTTGGTTCAATGATCCATAGATTGTGTTAAGAAATAAAAGTGAGGATGAAGAAAAAGAAAATAAAGAAAAAGCTTCTTATTACTTTAAGAATAGCAATACAATAGGGTTCTTATAGCTAAACATATTGGCATGAAATCGTAGTATCAATCAAAATTAATTATAAAATATTCTCAATTATTGTCTATGATTCTCTTATTATTCTTCAACACTCCTTAAGTTGGAATGGATATTGATGACACCCAACTTGGTAATTAGACGCTCAAATTGTCCCGAATCGAGAGGCTTGGTGTGTTGGTCCCAGAGAAGGGCAAACTATAGTCGAGGGGAGTGAATGACTATAGTGCGCTTTCAAAACTTTTCTTTTATTTAAAAGCTTTTGGGCAGCGGATAAGTCCCTTCTTAATATGTTGTTTCAAAGTAGTTTATGCAATCACACATATATGATATAATTTAAGCAATTAGATAAATGCAGTAAGGTAAATTGCTGAAAGTAAATTGACACAAGGTTTATAGTGGTTCAGGGTGGTGTAATCCCTTAATCCACTATTCTCATGTGATGATTGGAGGAATTCACTATTGTTTTCACAGATACAATAGCCTGAGTCCTTGACTACACAAGCTTCACAATCTTCAAGACTATCACTCCCTGACTTCAACAACTTCAGTGACTCAGTTGAACAATCATTTTCTATTTCAAATTTGAATGGTGAATTTGTTATTTCAAAGAATGGCTTTGAATTGTGTTCAACTATAAATGAAAACGGTTTATATTTTGTAAGACCACATAAAGCTCCCCTACTTAATACTGAAATGTTTAAAATCGCTCATCAAAGATCTCGCTAAAAGGCGTAAAGTTCTCAAGTAAAAGAAGATAAAACATACTTGTGGCATCCGAGGCTTGGCCATATTTCCTTGGAAAGACTCAAAAGACTTGAAAAGGTTAATGCCTTAGGTGAGTCATCTCGTTGACACACCGCCTGCTGCCTCATGAAAGTGTTGCCTGGAGAGAAAATGACTAAGCGCCCTTCTCATCAAAGGGTAATAGAGCCACAGAACTCTAGACTTAGTGCATTCAGATCTTTGTGGTCCGATGAACGATAAGCTAGAGGCGGATACGAGTACTTTGTGACTTTCATTGATGACTACTCGAGATTCGGTTATGTTTATCTCGCCGATAGAAAGTCCGAGGCTTTTGGAAAGTTCAAGGAGTTCCAAGCGAAGCCGAAGGGCAACCAGAAAGTCATTGAAATGCCTCCGCTGATCGGATCGTGGAGGTGAGTATTTAGATCGAGTTCATTGACTACTTGGCTGAAAAAGGAATTTGTTTCCAACGTTCGCGCCTGAGACACCTCAAAGAAACGGAGTTGCCGAGAGGAGAAACAGACATTGATTAACATGGTTAGATCAATGATGAGCTACGCCACTACCTATATCCTTTTGGGTTATGCTTTAGAAGCAAATTACCTAAATTTTGAATGCAGATCACAAAGTCTCATGAAAAGACACCCATTGAGATGTGGTCGGGACATCGCGAAAGCATGCGCCACTTCCAAGATATGGGGTTGTCCCGCATATGTGCCGATGGACAAGACTACCAAGCTACAATCACGCATTTAAAGTATGTTTGTTTGTAGGCTATCCAAAAGGTACACGTGGTGGTCTATTTTACGATCCGGAAGATAACAAAGTGCTAGTCTCGACTAACGCTTACGCTTTTGGAGGAAAGTTATATGAAAGACCACCATGCACTAAGGCGCAAGAATTACTCGATGACATCAGCCTATTGTGGTCGCCGATGTTCCCGTAAACAACACTAATAATACAAAGAATCACTTTCGACATTCCTGCTCCACCCGCACGCATCGCGAGAGTGGTTCGCCACCGCTCGGCACGGTGATGGATTTAGAGGCAAACGTAGTCGCCTCGATGGGGTGGAATATGATCCTCCGACCTATAAGAAGGCCTTTCGGATCAGATAAGGATAAATGGATTGACGCAATGAATCAAGAGATGGAGTCTATGTACTCTAACTCGGTCCGAAACTTGTAGAACTTCCTCGTGGTGAAAGGCCCATTGATGTAAATGGCTCTACAAGCGAAAGAGAGGAGTAGATGGAAGGTTGAAACCTTCAAAGCACGGGCCGGTAGCCAAAGGTTACACACAATGGCAGGGTATAGACTACGAGGAAACCTTCTCACCTGTGGCCATGATGAAAACCATCCGCATCCTCCTTTCGATTGTCGCATCCGGATTATGAAATCGCAAATGGATGTTAAGACAAATAAGCTTAAACGGATTTCTTGACGAGGAAATCTATATGCAAAGAACCAGAGGGATTCATTGAAGAAGGTCGAGCACATGGTGTGCAAGTTGCTCGATCCATTTATGGGTTGAAGCAAGCATCTCGCTCCTGGTATCATAGATTCGATCACACGATCAAGTCTTATGATTTCAACAACACTTTGTCGAATCTTGTGTGTATAAGAAGGTTATCAAAGATAGTGTTGTATTTCTAGTGTTGTACGTTGATGACATACTCCTAATTGGCAACGATAAGGATGATGTCCGACGTGAAAAGTTTGTTGACCACGCAATTCCAAATGAAAGATTTGGGAGAAGCGAGTTATGTTCTAGGGATCCAAATTATAAGGGATCGCAAGAACAAGATGTTAGCTCCCAAGCAAGCAACTTATATAGATAAGGTGGCACACGCTTCAAGATGGAGAACGCAAAGAAGGGTTTTCTACCAACCCGTCACGGCGTTTACCTCTCTAAGACTCGTGGGACTCAAACCCTCAAGAGGTCAAGCTATGGGAAGAGTGCCATATGCCTCGGCCGTTGGTAGTCTTATGTATGCTATGAGGTGTACGAGACTCGACATTTGTTACGGCGTTGGATTAGTCACCGCTTTCGGTCAAATCCAGGGCAACCTCACTGTAAGCAAGAAAGAATCTCATCAAATATTTGAAGAGAACCGTAAATTATATGCTCGCTCTATTCGAGTGGGAGTTTGGAGCTAGCGGGTACACCGATTCGACTTTCACTGACAGAGATGATTCTAAATCTACCTGTTTCAAGAGTTTACGCTTGGTGGCGTGCAATAGAATGGAGAAGCCAAAAGCAATCCAAAGACACCGATTCAACAATGGAAGCCGAGTTCATAGCGGCCTCGGAGGCGCCTAAAGAAGCGCTTTGGTTAAGAAAGTTCATCGGATTAGGCGTTGTCCCGAATGTCAAGATCCTATTACTCTCTATTGTGATAACAATGGGGCCATTGCCAACTCTAGGGAACCTCAAAGCACAATGAAGTCGAAGCATATAGAGAGAAAATACTGGGTGATCAACGATTTTGTCGATAGAGGGGACATTTCCGTCAAGAAAATCGCCTCCGCCGATAATCCCGCCGATTTATTCACCAAGACGCTGCGATTGAAGCTTTTAGTCGACACTTGAGGCTATAGGTATTAGAGACATGTCTCATTTTCTTTAGAGCAAGTGGGAGTGATAGTTTGTTGTATTTTAAATAATAGGGTGTGCTCTAAAACAATTAATCACATGCTTTCGCAAGTGGGAGATTGTTAGGTGTGATGCCGAAAGACAATTTTGTAATTGTTTTATTTAATAAATGAAATGATGTTATTATTCATATTTATTATTCTCATATTCACCGATGTGACAATAGTATCTACACTACGTAAAACCCTAAAGTATATCGCTTATGTAATCACTTAACTCAAGGTATGGTATATACACAGAGGATTGAGTTAGTGAAGATGTACTTAAAATACAATTAGCCCGTAGTGAAGTTAATCGAGAGTATCGGGTCTCTCCTTTAACGTCTTTGTTAATGCGCCTGCAACACAATAGGTGTGATTGTCTTATCCGGACTTTCGTTAAGAGAACCTAATGGGGCATTTATATATGATAGATCATATAGGTAATTTGGACCGATTTGATTAGTGTTCACGATATAATTCCGTGAATCGAGAAGTCTTATCGAATCAATGGATGATCATATTTATGGATATATCTTAATCTCGAGGTGATCACATTCAACCGCTTGAATCGCATTATGAAGTTTGACTTGACGGTTAAGGATTACACTCGAGTCTGCGTGGTCCTAATTACCCCATCATGGCATTGTATCGGATTGAGTGAGTAGTCCATGTTATCACAGATACGAATCCATTCCTTCCATTTATGGAAGTAGATGTACGCTTCCTTATTTGTTAATCCTAGAAACTGATCGATCGTGATTTGTGTTCATATTACACTGATTAGCTACCAAAGAGTTGTATGAATTAATTGATCACTAGGGGTTAATGGTAAATAAGGATAAGAGGTTCTAAAAAGGGTTAACGGTAACTTCCCGATTTAGAATGAATAATCTATGGAGGATTAATCCATATGTAATGATTATATCAATGGACGCTTATTATTATTCTCGTGAGAGATAAATATAATCTTATAATCGAGGAGTGCAATCACGGGATTATGGTGGCATATTCCTGTGATTGATTTATCGAATATAATTATTCTATAATTATTTATTTGATTTATCGTAGTCTGCGATTATTAGTCCATGGTCCCCGACGTGCCTCCTATATAGCATAGCTATTCTCGGACGTCGAATCCTGATAATATTAATTTAGTTCTTGTTGGACTTTATTAAAACGATATGTGAATTAATTGTTTAGTGGACTATTAAATTAGTTGGGCTAAATAATTAAATATGTGGAAAAGACATTTTCCATAATCTTGGCCCAATTAGTGTGTGTGTGGAAAAAAAATCATATTGACTAGGTCAATGATGATAAATTTCGCCCCATGTGTTTATTGGTCAACAAGAAATTAGTTTTCTTGTGATTAATAAGACATGTGCATAAAATATTTATTGGATAAATATTTATGGTAAATAATAAAGATAAATATTATTCTAGATTTGTTCTAGAATATTATGGAATTATCTTATATTAATTGGATTATTTATTTGCAAAATAAAAATCCTTGAGGCTAAGTTTTACTCTCCTATATAAAGAGAGTTCTCCCAAGCCTTACAAATGACATAAAAATTCGACACACACCTCTTAGTGAGGAGAAAAGTTTTTTTTCGGCCAAGGAGATTTGGGGAGAAATCTTGAGATTTTTCCGGTAGCATATCGGAAGGGTTCGAGTCGAATTCCTCCACCGGGAGTTGCTTGATCACACGTCACGGAAGATCGTGGTGCTCTTCACATCTTCTTACATTCATCCTTTTATGTTCTTCAACTTGAATTTCGAGATTCAAGAGGTATGATCTACATCCCCTTGTAGAATAGATCTAGTTATTTTATTACGTGTATTATATAGATCTAGATCCTTAAATCGCTTCCATTGCGGATGGTATTACTAACAGTGGTATCAGAGACCATGGTGATCTATATTTATACGTATAAAATATTAGATCTAGGAGAGGTAAACATGTAGATTTTTTTTTGTCCCAAATTTTTTTTTTAAGGGGCCGAAAATTTTTGTTTTATTTTTTATGTTATGAATGTCTTGGTTGAAGAGATGGATTAGTGTTGGTACTGTTTACTCGTTAGATCTATTGTAGCTCCTTTGTTTAGCAACAATTGAGCATAGGAATTGTATTTATTTTATGTCAATTTTCGAAATTTATTTGTAAAAGTAGCATCTTTTATTGTAATTTTGAATATCCGGGCTGGAAAAGATGAAGATCTTGCTGGAAAATTGAAGATCAAGACGAAACCCAAGGTATGAACGAGGAGAAACGGATAAAATTTTATTAAAAACTGCTACAGGACTTTCTGCGACGCTGAAAAGCGTCGCTATAAGTCCTGTTTAATAAAAATTTGCGGCTAGGGTTTTATTTTGTTGCGGCTGCACCAATTTTTTTATGACCTAATCTTTTTTGATTACTACCTCCGGTCCAAAATATAAGTCATCTTAGAATTTTCACATTGATTAAGAAAGTAGTTAAATATAATTAATGTACGGATAAAATGTCTAATACACCCCTTGACTATCATAAATCCAACAATTGTGGAGTAAATAAAAGTGGTTGGATTGATATAAATTAGGGGTAAGATAATGAAAAATGTTCATTAATGCTCTCTTGGTATTGTGAATGACTTATATTATAGGACCAAAGGAAAAAGCTAGGATGACTTATATTTTGGAATCTAGAGTAGTATTAAATCATTGATGACACAAAAATATATATATATATATATATATATATATATATATATATATATATATATATATATATATATATATATTTGGAAAATAATTAGTAGCAAAACCGCATATAATGAAATAAATATTGGATTAATTATAATAAATTGGATTTATTTAATTAAAAGACCTTTTCTCCTCTCGGTGTTCGTGGTTCGTGATCCGGCGGTTCGAGTTCAAGATTCGAAGATCAAGACTCGAAGACAATAAGATTGTAATTTATTTTTCATAGGATAGATTAGATACGGGGTAGCAACAATCCATCTCGGTGTTTAAATTTTCCGTAATTTATTTTTTTATGTGTTCGATCATAAAATAGATATAAAATCGGAATTGCCATGACATGCATCATATCATAAATCCACTCCATGCATACATGTAGAATTTTAATTTTGGTAATTAAAATAGGCATGTATACAAACTCGTGTAATTAGTTGAAATTTAATTAATACGTGGTAATTAATAAATTTAGTAACTAATTAAAGATCCGATGACGGGTTATGAAATCGTTAGGCCTTTCGGTGTGTGTTCTCGGTGAACCGCCTTAAAGCACAAACGAGATCACATTTTCAATTCATAGTGTCTACGAGGTTGAATGATGGTAAAAGAACAATAAATCTTGGATAAAAACGGTTCGCTTATAGGTTGGGTGGTCAACTAAGCTAGGCTCGACCGACTTAACCCTCCTAGTGTGATGTATGCACGGGGGTCCAGCAAGACTAAGCTACACCGGAGAGCGGAGGGGTGATTCCTTCTTATCTCAATGAGGATGTCTTGACCCGATTTCGTCCGACTGTCACATATGTTCCAACGAATAGGACGGGTAGGCTTGCCTACGTTACCGACACCATTCGGAATCCTTGATTTGATGAGCTTTTATGATAACATCAAAAGACGTGGTTAGTTAACCCACAACCACTTCCAAATTATTGAGTGGGAGCGGGGAGGCGGCACACCAACCCCACGGCCTCTACTATAGATACAAGTAAGTGAGAGAGAAGGTGACGCCTCGCGCGCTTTGATTTCGCCCCCTACGGATGGTGTTCACCCCTATCAACATTCATGGCTTGGTCTCCGAAAGGATAGGATTTACGGGTACTCGTCGGGTCACCGACCTATCCTACGACGGCACACTCTGGGCGCACTCTAAGAGATCCGATATAGTAGGTCACACTCATAAAGGATATTTTTGGTAATATCTAGGCTAAAAAAGGAAGGTAGTCAATGAATAAAGGGATGTTCG
Source organism: Gentiana macrophylla (assembly GCA_026214975.1). NCBI lineage: Eukaryota > Viridiplantae > Streptophyta > Magnoliopsida > Gentianales > Gentianaceae > Gentiana > Gentiana macrophylla. The sequence continues at coordinate 155,315 of JAOBSW010001014.1, read as the reverse complement.
ATTCTCGTGGGATGTTTGATTCTCACAAGTTATTCATTGATGAGATTGTCTCGATTTAACCGTCATCTCTTTGACCTACCCTACGGCGGCACTGAGATGCGAGGTTAAAACCTTGGAATGGTAGAGTAGACTTATTTTTAGTTTACAATTCCTAAAATAATATATAGTAGTGTTAAACTTGAATTAATGTATGTCATTTTATTTTCAGCGAAAATGTCTCGCTCAAATTTTGGCTTTATCATCAAAAATTAACGGAAACAACTTTAAGAAATGGAAGAGTAACTTAAACGTGGTACTCACGTATGAGAATGTGCAACATGTACTTACTCAATGCCCTATGTCATGATCCAAAACCTGGTAAAGCCGAGATCGAATAGCGTGTCGCTGGATCGAAGCGTATAACCGGGCTCGTGGGATCATCCTGGCGCGGCAAAGTCGGAGGTTATTAGGACCCAGATTGAAGAGTTTGAGTCTGCAGGAGAAATCATGCGAAACTTACTACGATGTTTGGATCACCTAGCAACCAAGCAAGACACGATGCCATCAAAGTTGGCCATTAACACGAAATTGAAGAAAGGTCAAGCGTTGAATGGTCATGTTCGAATATGATCGCCACTTCAATGACGCCGGTATTCATGGATCAAAGTTCGATGAAGCAACTCAAGTATCGATGATTTTGGAATCGTTGACTCCTGAGTTTATCCCGTTCAAAACTAAGTATCTGATGGGCAAATATGAGTTGACCATGACACAGATGCTGAATGAACTGACTATCTACGAGGGCTTGCTATCGAAAGATAAGGTCCAAGTAGGGGATAAGAAAGCTGAAGCCAATATGACCGAAGCCAGGTCATCAAACAAGCCTAAGGCCAAACCAAATAAGAAGGGTAATGTTGCACCCGTGCCCAAGCCAATGAAGAAAAAGACTGCCAAGAAATTTGACGAGGCCAAGCCAAAGGGCAAATGCTTTTACTGTAAGGAGGTAGGACATTGGCGACGCCATTGTCCCGAATATCTTCGTGATGTGAAAGATGGCAAAGTCAAAGGTCGTCGCCGGGAAAGATAAGAAAGTTAATTTGGAATTACTATTCTCGGAATCTTTTAACGTAGCTAAAGATGTGTCCACTTGGATACTTGATAATCTGAGCTACTAACCATGTATGTTCTTCATTGCGATTCTTAGTTCGCATTTATGAGCCGAAGAGGGTTCTCAAGTGATGCGAGTAGTAGCACCTGGCGCCATTTCAAGCAAAGCAAAGGAGCTGTGGACTTGCATTTTAATAATAGAATTTTACATTTAGAAAATGTTTATTTTATTCCGAATTTCAGAGAAATTTGATTTCTAATTCTCGCTTTAGTTTAACAATCATTTTCTGCTTTCAAATTTGAATGGTGAATTTGTTATTTCAAAGAATGGCTTTGAATTGTGTTCAACTATAAATGAAAACGGTTTATATTTTGTAAGACCACATAAAGCTCCCTACTTAATAATTGAAATGTTTAAAATCGCTCATCAAAGATCTCGCTAAAAGGCGTAAAGTTTCTCAAGTAAAAGAAGATAAAACATACTTGTGGCATCCGAGGCTTGGCCATATTTCCTTGGAAAGACTCAAAAGACTTGAAAAGGTTAATGCCTTAGGTGAGTCATCTGTTGACACACCGCTGCCTCATGCGAGTGTTGCCTGAGGGAAAAATGACTAAGCGCCCTTCTCATCAAAGGGTAATAGAGCCACAGGAACTCTAGACTTAGTGCATTCAGATCTTTGTGGTCCGATGAACGCATGCAAGCTGAGGCGCGATACTGAGTACTTTGTGACTTTCATTGATGACTACTCGAGATTCGGTTATGTTTATCTCACGCATAGAAAGTCCGAGGCTTTTGGAAAGTTCAAGGAGTTCCAAGCGGTTTGAAGGCAACTAGGCAAGTCATTGAAATGCCTCCGCTCGGATCGTGGAGGTGAGTATTTAGATCTCGAGTTCATTGACTACTTGGTGAAAAAGGAATTTGTTTCCAACGTTCAACGCTTAGACACCTCAAAGAAACGGAGTTGCCGAGAGAGAAACATGACATTGATTAACATGGTTAGATCAATGATGAGCTACGCCTCACTACCTATATCCTTTTGGGGTTATGATTTAGAAGCGGCGGTCTAAATTTTGAATGCGATCACAAAGTCTCCATCGAAAAAGACACCCATTGAGATGTGGTCGGGACATCGCGAAAGCATGCGCTACTTCCGCATATGGGGTTGTCTCGCACATGTGCCGATGGACAAGACTACCAAGCAACAATCACGTCACGAAAAGTATGTTTGTTTGTAGGCTATCCAAAAGGTACACGTGGTGGTCTATTTTACGATCCGAAGATAACAAAGTGCTAGTCTCGACTAACGCTTACGCTTTTGGAGGAAAGTTATATGAAAGACCACAGACCTCAAAGTACAATTGTACTAGAGGAATTACTCTCCGATGAAATCAGGCCTATTGTGGCTGGCCGATGTTCCTCAGAAACAACACTAATAATACAACAATCACTTCCGACATTCCTGTTTCCACCCAGACGTCCTGCGAGAGTGGTTCGGCCACCGGCTCGGTACGGCATGGATTTAGAGGCAAACGTAGTCGCCTCTGATGGGGTGGAATATGATCCTCCGACCTATAAGAAGGCCTTACTGGATCACGATAAGGATAAATGGATTGACGCAATGAATCAAGAGATGGAGTCTATGTACTCTAACTCGGTCTGGAAACTTGTAGAACTTCCTCGGGGTGAAAGGTCCATTGGATGTAAATGGCTCTGGCGAAAGAGAGAGTAGATGGGAAGGTTGAAACCTTCAAAGCACGGCCGGGTAGCCAAAGGTTACACACAAATGAGAGGGGGTATAGACTACGAGGAAACCTTCTCACTGTGGCCCATGATGAAAACCATCTGCATCCTCCTTTCGATTGTCGCATGTCCGGATTATGAAATCGGCAAATGGATGTTAAGGCACAGCGTTTCTAAACGGCTTTCTTGATGAGGAAATCTATATGCAAAGAACCAAAGGGATTCATTGAAGAAGGTCGAGAGCACATGGTGTGCAAGTTGCTCGAGATCCATTTATGGGTTGAAGCAAGCATCTCGCTCTGGTATCATAGATTCGATCACACGATCAAGTCTTATGATTTCGACAACACTTTGCTCGAATCTTGTGTGTACAAGAAGGTTATCAAAGATAGTGTTGTATTTCTAGTGTTGTACGTTGATGACATACTCCTAATTGGCAACGATAAGGGGATGATGTCCGACGTGAAAAGTTGGTTGACCACGCAATTCCAAATGAAAGATTTGGGAGAAGCGAGTTATGTTCTAGGGATCCAAATTATAAGGGATCGCAAGAACAGGATGTTAGCTCTGTCCACGCTTCAGTATGGAGAACGCAAAGAAGGGTTTTCTACCAACCCATCACGGCGTTTACCTCTCTAAGACTCAGGGGCCTCAAACCCCAAGAGGTCAAGCTATAGGAAGAGTGCCATATGCCTCGGTCATTGGTAGTCTTATGTATGCTATGAGGTGTACGAGACCGACATTTGTTACGGCGTTGGATTAGTCACCGTTTTCGACCAAATCCAGGCAACCTCACTTTGAAAGCGATAAAGAATCTCATCAAATATTTGAAGAGAACCGAAATTATATGCTCATCTATTCGAGTGGGAGTTTGGAGCTAGCGGGTACACCGATTCGACTTTCAATCAGATTGAGATGATTCTAAATACCTACCGTTCGGTGTTTACGCTTGGTGGCGGTGCAAGAGAATGGAGAAGCCAAAAGCAATCCAAAGACAAATGATTCAACAATGGAAGCCGAGTTCATAAGCGGCCTCGGAGGCGGCTAAAGCGATTTGGTTAAGAAAGTTCATCGATTAGGCGTTGTCCCGAATCTCAAGATCCTATTACTCTCTATTGTGATAACAATGGGGCCATTGCCAACTCTAGGGAACCTCAAAGCACAAGTAAGTCGAAGCATATAGAGAGAAAATACTGGGTGATCAACGATTTTGTCGATAGAGGGGACATTTCCGTCAAGAAAATCGCCTCCGCCGATAATCCTGCTGATTTATTCACCAAGACGCTGTCGATTGAAGCTTTTAGTCGACACTTGGAGGCTATAGGTATTAGAGACATGTCTCATTTTCTTTAGAGCAAGTGGGAGTGATAGTTTGCTGTATTTTAAATAATAGGGTGTGCTCTAAAACAATTAATCACATGCTTTCGTGCAAGTGGGAGATTGTTAGGTGTGATGCCCGAAAGACAATTTTGTAATTGTTTTATTTAATAAATGAAATGATGTTATTATTCATATTTATTATTCTCATATTCACCGATGTGACAATAGTATCTACACTACAGAAAACCCTAAAGTATATCGTTTATGTAATCACTTAACTCAGTGTATGGTATATACACAGGAGGATTGAGTTAGTGAAGATGTACTTAAAATACAATTAGCCCGTAGTGAAGTTAATCGAGAGTATCGGGTCTCTCCTTTAACGTGCTGTTAATGCGCCCAGAACACAATAGGTGTGATTGTCTTATCCGGACTTTCGGTTAAGAGAACCTAATGGGGCATTTATATATGATAGATCATATAGGGCTGGACCGATTTGATTAGTGTTCACGATATAATTCCGTAATCGAGAAGTCTTATCGAATCAATGGATGATCATATTTATGAATATATCTTAATCCTCGAGGTGATCACGATCATCCGCTTGAATCGGTATGAAGTTTGACTTGACGGTTAAGGATTACACCGAATCTGTGGTCCGAATTACCCCATCATGGCATTGTATTTGATTGAGTGAGTAGTCCGTGTTATCACAGATACGAATCCATTCCTTCCATTTATGGAAGTAGATAGACGATTCCTCTTATTTGTTAATCCTAGAAATCGATCGATCGTGCGAGTTCATATTACAACGATTAGCTACCAGTGAGTTGTATGAATTAATTGATCACTAGGGGTTAATGGTAAATAAGGATAAGAGGTTCTAAAAAGGGTTAACGGTAACTTCCCGATTTAGAATGAATAAATCTATGGAGGATTAATCCATATGTAATGATTATATCAATGGACGCTTATTATTATTCTCGTGAGGAGATAAATATAATCTTATAATCGGAGGAGTGCGATCACGGGATTATGGTGGCATATTCTCGTGATTGATTTATCGAATATAATTATTCTATAATTATTTATTTGATTTATCGGAGCCGCTGATTATTAGTCCATGGTCCCCGACGCGTGCCTCCTATATAGCATAGCTATTCTCGGACGTCGAATCTCGATAATATTAATTTAGTTCTTGTTGGACTTTATTAAAACGATATGTGAATTAATTGTTTAGTGGACTATTAAATTAGTTGGGCTAAATAATTAAATATGTGGAAAAGACATTTTCCATAATCTTGGCCCAATTAGTGTGTGTGTGGGAAAAAATCATATTGACTAGGTCAATGATGATAAATTTCACTTCCCATGTGTTTTATTGGTCAACAAGAAATTAGTTTTCTTGTGATTAATAAGACATGTGCATAAAATATTTATTGGATAAATATTTATGGTAAATAATAAAGATAAATATTATTCTAGATTTGTTCTAGAATATTATGGAATTATCTTTTATTAATTGGATTATTTATTTGCAAAATAAAAATCCTTGGAGGCTAAGTTTTACTCTCCTATATAAAGAGAGTTCTCCTGCCTTACAAATGTACATAAAAATTTGACACACACCTCTTAGTGAGGAGAAAAGTTTTTTTCGCCAAGGGAGATTTGGGGAGAAATCTTGGAGATTTTTCCGGTAGCATATCGGAAGGGTTCGAGTCGAAATTCCTCCACCGGGAGTTGCTTGGATCACACGTCACGGAAGATCGTGGTGCTCTTCACATCTTCTTACATTCATCCTTTTGCGGTTCTTCAACTTGAATTTCGAGATTCAAGAGGTATGATCTACATCCCCCTTGTAGAATAGATCTCACTACTAGAATTTTCTGTTTTTCCGACGGGAATTTCCGACGAAATATGGTCGTAGGAAAATTCCGACCAATTTCCGACGGTTTTGCGACGACTAAAATAATTAAGAAAAGAAAAAAATAGTACCGACCAATTTCCGACGGATTTCAATTGTCACAAAGTCTCCGTCGGTAATTGGTCGGAAACCTAGCGCGCGAAAGTCTCCCGCCTACTGTTTAAGGGCGCGAAATTCTCCCGCTAGGTGTTTCCTACGAATTTCCGACGAACATGTGTTTCCTACCAATTTCCGATGAACATATGTTTTCCTACCAATTTCCGACGAAAATAAGTCTTTCCTACCAATTTCCGACTAAAAATAAGATTTTCCTACCAATTTCCGACGAACATAAGTCTTTCCTACCAATTTCCGACGAACATAAGTCTTTTCAGAAAATAACATGTTATGTACATAAATTTTTTTTAATATAAAACTTTGAGTTAATATATAATATTCAGTTTATTATAAAATTCATGTTTAAAGGGACGACAATGTCGTCCCATTAAACATTTTCAGAAAACAATATGTTATGTAGAGGAATTTTTATAAAATTTTGTTTTTTGGGACGACAATTGTCGTCTCTTTAAATGAATTTAATTTTTTTTAATATAAAACTTTGAGTTAATAAATAATATTCAGTTTATTATAAAATTCTAATATACATATTCTAATAAACATTGCGTTAAAATATAAAATTCATTATTTTTTATAAATTCCTTTATCGAACGATAATACATGTGATTTTGATAATACTCTCTACTATAGATTGTCGAGTGAGATCCGACATCGTTATCGATCATTGCGATAGTACTATCTACTATGGCTCGATCGATCGTTATCGAGCGAATGAGTTAACAAATGCGTGGTTCGTTATCGAAATGATCGATTTGAATCTAAGGATTCGTTATCGGCGAATGAGTTACATCGTTATCGATCATTGTGATAAGTACTATCAACTATGTCTCGATTGATCGCTATCGGCGAAAGGAGTTAAGAGTTGGGGATCGTTAGTAAGAGATCGATTTGAATCTCGGGGTTCGTTATCGAGCGAATGAGTTACATCGTTATCGATCATTGTCTCGATGGATCGTTATCGAGCGAAGGAGTTAAGATTCGGGGATCATTATTAAGAGATCGATTTGAATCTCGGGGTTCGTTATCGAACGAATGAGTTAAATCGTTATCGATCATTGAGATAGTACTATCTACTATGGCTCGATCGATCGTTATCAAGCGAATGAGTTAACAATTGTGGTTCGTTATCGAGCGATCGATTTGAATCTAAGGATTCGTTATCGAGCGAATGAGTTACATCGTTATCGATCATTGTGATAGTACTATCAACTATGTCTCGATTGATCGTTATCGAGCGAAGGAGTTAAGAGTTGGGGATCGTTAGTAAGAGATCGATTTGAATCTCGGGTTCGTTATCGAAACGAATGAGTTACATCGTTATCGATCATTGTCTCGATGGATCGCTATCGAGCGGGCGAGTTAAGAGTCGGGATCATTATTAAGAGATCGATTTGAATCTCGGGTTCGTTATCGAACGAACGAGTTAAATCGTTATCGATAATTGTGATATTACTATCTACTATGGCTCGATCGATCGTTATCGGCGAATGAGTTAACAAATGTGGTTCGTTATCGAGCGATCGATTTGAATCTCCGGATTCGTTATCGAAATGATTGAGTTACATCGTTATCGATCGTTGTGAAAGTACTATCAACTATGTCTCGATGGATCGTTATCGAGCGAAGGAGTTAAGAGTCGGGGATCGTTATTAAGAGATCGATTTGAATCTTGGGGTTCATTATCGAGCGAATGAGTTAGATCATTATCGATCATTGTCTCGATCGATCGTTATCGGGCGAAGGAGTTAAGAGTCGGGATCGCGTTATTAAGAGATCGATTTGAATCTCGGGGTTCGTTATCGAGCGAATGAGTTAAATCGTTATCGATCATTGTGATAGTACTATCTACTATTGCTCGATCGATCGTTATCGAGCGAATGAGTTAACAGTCGTGGTTCGTTATCGAGCGATCGATTTGAATCTCCGGATTCGTTATCGAGCGATTGAGTCGTTATCGATCGTTATGAAAGTACTATCAACTATGTCTCGATGGATCGTTATCGAGCGAAGGAGTTAAGAGTCGGGGATCGTTATTAAGAGATCGATTTGAATCTCAGGGTTCATTATCAAGCGAATGAGTTAGATCATTATCGATCATTGTCTCGATCGATCGTTATCGAGCGAAGGAGTTAAGAGTCGAGGATCGCGTATTAAGAGATCGATTTGAATCTCGGGGTTCGTTATCGAGCGAATGAGTTAAATCGTTATCGATCATTGTGATAGTACTATCTACTATTGCTCGATCGATCGTTATCGAAATGAATGAGTTAACAATCGTGCGTTCGTTATCGAAATGATCGATTTGAATATTATAAAAATTGTTATATATAATATTCAATTTATAAAAATTTTAAAAGCAATAATGTTTCATAAATGACTAGATGGTTTAATTTATACAATTTTATTTAAAGGGACGACAAATATCGTCCCTTTAAAACGAAAAATAATCTAAATATCTCATAAAATTTTGGGGGGAAAGGTTTAGCGCCAAAAATTATTTAGTCGTCCATTTAAACATATGTCGTCCCAAAAAAAAACCTAATCTAATTAAATCGGTCGTTCTTCTTCTTCTCCTCCATTACACATATTTGCAGCGCCTCTCCTCTGCTCTCCTTCACCCTATCCTCCATCCTCTCCTCCGATTCCAAGCACTCCGCACCTCCTCCGATTTCAAACCCTCCGGCCACCACAACAACACAGCTCCGGCCATCACCTGAACCGGATTTTGCGGAGGTCCTCTCCTCCTGCCTTCATTTCAAACCCTCCGGCCCCTTCCCCCTTCATTTCATCCTCCGACTTTCTCAGCTTTCTAGAGGTCCTCTCCTCCTGATTGAATCGAAGGCAGCAGCAGCAATCGAAGGCAGCCATCAATATAAAGTGGTTCGGCCTGGCCCAGCAAATCATTAATTTTTCATTTTCATTTTTCTACGAGAGGTTACGATCGATTGATGTGGCTCTGGTGACTGGCGGAAGATCGTGGAAGGCACTAGAAGGTGATTCCCGTGGTCAGAGTCGGTAAGGTTCCATTTTAATCTGATTAAAAAAAATGGTCCGGTGTTCGTTCCTAATTGCTTCTTTGATTTATTAGTAGAAGGAACCATTCTTTTGGAACAATTCGAATATTGTTTCTCAATATTCGAGCATCATTCTTTATATCAATACTATCATGTGCTAATCTCTGTGAGATGAAATTTTTCTATTCAATAATTAGCTGGTTTATGTGTATCTACATGTGCAGATTTGCTGCTACACTTTGAGACATAATCGAAGGCGGCAGCGGCGGCAGCAGCAGCAGCATCAGTTCGGCCAGCAATCAACATTTTCAGGTCCGTGTTTTTGAGACACACACTCAAAAAGAACTCTTTAATTACTCATATTGATATCCCTACTCCTTTTATCAAATCTGTGCCAAAAATGGAAGCTTAATCTCGCTGTCACACCACCGCATTCTTGATTTTGTGAGTTAGTTTCAAGTGAAAGACTGATTTACTTAGTATCCAGGTTTCAGCTGCTAATGGTCTTGGTATTTAGCATAATTAAATAGTGAAATAATATCAAATGGAAAGAAAACGAGTCCTGATGATGCCCACTGATTAATGCAACTAATGAAACTTTATATTTGAGGGAGCTTTGGTGATTTGCCTAATTTTGTTGCAGTGAGTGATTCATTGTGGCAACTTTATCATTAATTCATACGATTATGTTGTCATAGGGAACTTTTAATCAATGAAAGGTCTAAGCTTAGAGTGCGTTGGTTATTGTTTCTGGTGGTGTTCATAGTCAAAGCACTTGGATTGTTTTGCGTTGCTTGAGTTGTTCTGTGTTGTTGCATACTATTAGTCCAGGCTTACATGCTTGGCTAGATTCCAAACCTTTTAGTTTTGTAGGATGGTTATCATTACATGGCTTGCAATTTAATCAGCTAAAGTCCCTTAAAAGTTTTTGATTAACTCCTGCTAAGGCAAGCTTTTGAGCAAATTTAGTTGCATAGATATATGTAAATTGTCCTGATGATCAGTATGCAGGTTAACTACCAATCTATCAACACACTTGATACCATAAAATGACTTAAATGTGTGCCAATTTCCGACGAACATAAGTCTTTCCTACGAATCACATCACCTGCACTGTCTTTGAATCTATGAAGTGGTCTAATTTGGTGTTTGCTTTGATGCACCTGCTACACTAATTTGTACTTGCTGAGCTTCATATTTGAGGGTTGATGAACTTGCTTTCTAGTGCACCTCTTGCATATCTCGCCCTCGCTTATGCTTGTAGTTTGTTTGAATCGAATCTCTGTTGTTGTATTAGATGTGCTGCAATTTGTTGCTTTGAAGTTACACACATGTGCACACATCTTTTAAAGATTCACATTTTGTACACCCTGGTTTTTTGTTAGCCTACCATGATTATTCCTTTTATTTTGGCTACACATAATAGTTAGGCTGTTCCGTGACTAATCATGCTAATGCTTTGTGCAGTTTGTACTGTTGAAGGTCATTGTGCTTACTAAGTTCTGAACTTTACGAACAAGCTTATCGCCGCTTAAGGTGAGTGTAGTTAGGGGTACTACTGCAAACCCCGTAGTTAGGGGATCTATTACAAATCCCCGTAGTTAGGGGTACTACTGCAAACCCCATAGTTAGGGGACCTATTACAAATCCCGTGAGTTACGGGATCTACTGAAAAATCCCATTTCACTTGTTTATGGTAATAGTTACTTTTCCGTCTCATTTTATTTGTCTGCTTTGACTTTTCAAAGAGATTTTGACTAGCATATTTAAAACTTTGAATCTCATTAAATGATCCAAAATTTTTACATTAAATATGCTAGTCAAAATGTCCTTGAAAAGTCAAACGGACAAATAAAACGAGACGAAAAAGTAGTATAGAAAGTCCCATCTTGCCTGCTTTTTATACTAAAGCCTAACACTTCACTATAACCCCATCTTTAATTTAGCTCCTTGGTGAAAATATGAGTGCTTGATTAATAATATTTGTGTATAATAATCGCCAACGTCGTAAAATGCTCTAACAGATGAGTGAGATGCGATCATGGATGTATGATCAATGGCATCGACCACCTGGTGAGTGGGTTGAAGATCGAGTACATTAACGGTGTAGATGCTTTCTTGACTTTTGCTTGTGAAAATACGGAGACGCCGGATATGATTCGATGTCCATGTAAGAAGTGCAATATCATGCGTATCATCACACATGTAGAAGATGTAAAACTTCATTTATTAAAATGGGATTCATGCCGAGATATTATGTATGGACTTCCCATGGCGAAGAAGAAGTAGTTGAGCCTCAAAACGTTATGGAGGACACTTCAACTCATAACCAACTAGACATGAATGTTAACTCTTTCATAGAAATGGTACATGCTGCGCACCGGTCCATCTTTCAATGTACCGTAAATGGAAACGGTGGATGAGGAACCAAACCCAAAAGCTAAAGAGTTCTTCAAATTATTGGAATCGGCTAAAAAAGCAACTTTGGCAAGGAAGCAATGATTCAAGATTGTCCTTAATGACCAAGCTACTTAATTTGAAGTCAAAACACAATGCTTCACAAAGTTTGTTCAATGATCATTTGGACATTATTCCGCTTAACTTGCACGAGAGTCATGATATGCCTAAAAACTTCTACGAGGCGAAGAAGCTTTGTTAAAGCATTAGCTCTTCCTCATGAGAAAATTGATGTTTGTGCAAATGGTTGCATGTTGTTCTCGGAAGGAAGACTCCAATTTACATGAGTGTAAGTTTTGCCAACATCCTAGATATAAAAGTAGGGCTCGTACCTCATCCGGGAAAGGAAATAATGTGCCATTCCGAGATCGCACTACTTGCCATTGATACCCCGCTTGCGGCGATTGTATGCGCTTGTGAGGAAAATGCAAAGAATATGACGTGGCATGCGAACGGTCTTCGAAGAAGGAAAAATGGCACATCCATCCGATTCGTGAGGGCATGGAAAGATTTTGATCGACAATACAAAGAGTTCTCCTCGGATCCTCGAAATGTTAGAGCTTGGCCTGTGTGTATCGATGGATTTCAACCGCTTGGCCAATCGGGGAAGAATTTTTCTTGTTGGCCTATTCTTGTGACAATATACAATCTACCTCGCTTGGTTGTGCATGAAGAAGCCGTTTATATTTCTTTCGTTGTTAGCTCCCGGACCGTAAAAACCCGAAACATAAGATTGACATATATATGCAACCACCGATTGATGAGCTACTACTTTTGTGGAATGAGGCGTTGAGACATACGATGCATATCGTAGCGAAATTTCATGTTGAAAGCGAGCTTTGATGTGGACAATCGCGATTATCCTGCATATGCTATGTTGTCCGGATGGAGCACGGCCGGAAAATTGGCATGTCCTTATTGCATGGGTAAAACCGTGGATTTAGCTTGGAGAACGGGCGAAAAGTTTGTTTCTTTGATTGTCATCGAAAGTTCTTGCCCCTTGGTCATAGGTATAGGAATAACAAGAAAAACTTTCGCAATAACGTGACTGAAAGAGAGCTTCCACCTCCATGTATGACTGGTGGTGATGTGTGGGATCAAGTGAAGGATTTACCTAAGACTAATATATACATTATTCATAAATGACTAATATATACATTATTCATAGACCAAAATATATGATAGTGTTTCAAGGCTTATGTTGACATTTTTTTGTTTCAAAAAATAGCTTCATACCTCGAGATAAAAGGCCTACCAATATCATCGGCCAAGTGATTAAGAAAAAGTTTGATGGAGCGTGGCCAAAATTCTCTCATGTTCCATCTAATGTACGCTTGAGATATGGTGGGATGACTTCAAGGTACATATGTGAGAATAAGTTTTTGTAATTTTGAATTGTATTTAAAATGCTTATCAATACTTAATTGATGTTGCATTTTTGTTCGTGGCATCACATTGGTCCATTTCTAAGGACGACGAGGCCTTGTCGATCATTATTTGAAAACGGTGTGGTGAGAGGTTAAAAGATATGTCGTTTCACGGTTCGTACATGCTATGCTACAATGGAAAAGATTCTGCGTGGATAGTCAGAATGTTGATGTTTGAAAAGTTGCTTGAGTATTGGGAATCAAGATTTTATGAAAGTTTCCACCGCAAATAAATCAAACAGAGTCGCATTTGTAAGAGGTCTTCCAGTTGGGCAAGTACGCCGGGCGGATCAAGATCAAGCCATGATGTAAAAGCGTGCATGGTATTACAGTGGGTTACAAACTTGTCATTTATGATTACTACTTTTACTAATAGTAATGAAACGAAAAATCGATCAATAAATTACAAAGAACTTCGTACTAATGATGAGTTAATTGTTTTTCGGAGAAGGTGCTAGGGCGTCCTTTGCTATTGCGGAGGTGTTTATGTTCACACACACAAACAAGAAAGATAAGGTGCCTATTGATGATAGTCTTTGCGCTTATTGAGGTAACAAAATTGTTTTACTTTTTCAGTTGCTTTAATGTCTTCAATGATTTGCTTCCTTCTTCATTTTTTTGACACATTTGTCTATGGTTTTAAATAATAATGGAGTTTGGTTGCCATAGTATGCCACTTTTTCTTCAATTTAGTTGGGTTTCTTTTAGTCATCATTCTTGTAAAATGATTTTGCATGATTTTGTAAATCATACCGATGTGAGGACAATCGTTTGGTAAACGTATATTTTAGTGTGTTTCGTTGTCATATAATGATTTTGTAAATCATACCGATGTGAGGACAATCTTTTAGTATATATGTTAGTATATTCCGTTGTCTTATACCCACGCAATTGACATTTTGACTTTTCTTAGACTATCATTCTTTCTCAATAGTTGTCTAAACTTTAATGAGTGAATTGGAACTTATTGACGAGACAATGTATTGTAAGATGTCATTTGTTTATGTTATGTCATTCTCACTACTTTGCATGTCTTTTATGGTATAGTATATTGTGAAACACCTTTTCTAAATCCTCACAGGAGCTTTTCAGAGAGAGAATGCCGAACGTATTTGAATATTTTGGCAAGAAAGATCCAATTCCAGATGAGTTGTTACGTGAAGCCGATGAGGTGTTTCTGGAATGTGCCGGCGGTGTAAAGAATGGACGTATTAAAGGCTTGGGTAATTTATCTTCAGAATACACGAGTGGATCAGTTTCCTCCACGAGTGGATCAGTTTGGCCGAGGAGAGAGAGAGAGAGCAACGGCTGCACAATCTGCAATGCAGGCGGAGATAGCAAGGATTGCGCAGCTAGTCCAAGGATTCCTCCATACTCCAGGTAGTGCTTGATAGTGAGGATTATGGATTGTTCATATTTTGCTATGTATTGTGTTGTCTCTTTATTTTGTTTTGGGAATCCTAAGTGGAACAATATACGCTTTTGTAACTTAATAATTAGCTATATGGAGCCTTTATTGACTTGGTTTGGTTGATGCATTAGTTAAATATTGTGTTAGTTTTTCATAAATTGTGATTTATTTGGACAGTGGGAATGAGAATTTACGAATAAATCAAAATAAAAAAATAATTTTTCCGACGGAGTAGTGACGAAATTAAATCGGACATGTTATGAAAATTACCGACAAAAGTCGCCGAATTTAGTCGGAATAATTAAGCAAATTTTCGTCGGAAATTGTCGGAATAAATGGTCGGAAGTTCGTTGGAATCATTTCGTAAGAACTTCGTCGCTAATTTTGTCGGAACCATTCGTAGCAAATTTTGTCGCTAAGCTCGTCGGAAATTTCGTCAGAAACATTCGTCGGAAATTTCGTCGGAAACATGCGTCGGAAATTTTGTCGCTATAGTCGTCGGAAATTTCGTCGCAACGCGCTTTCAACGGGCTTTTTCCAACACCTCATATTTAAATGGAAATTGGTCGGAAACATGTGTTTCCGATTTAAATACCAACGAAATTTCGCGTAGGAAATGCCGGAAATTCTAGTAGTGTCTAGTTATTTTATTACGTGTATTATATAGATCTAGATCCTTAAATCGCTTCCGTTGCGGATGGTATTACTAAGACTTGTCCGACTCAACTTATACAACATGTCGACTCTAAGTAAAGACTTATACAATAATTTCTAACTTATTTTCGAGCTTGCTATATAAAAATAGTATGGCCATCATCAAAACATAATAAAATGTTCCTAACAATTTCCTTTTTTGTTGATGCCAAAACCCTCATAAGCCTGAACATAAGTATACCAAAGCTTTTCATAATAAACACTGGAATAAAACTCAATAATTTTATTCATCCATTTAGGGGCAATAAGGTATTGAATCATAATTATTCAAAGGCATTTTTATTAGTAAATGAAAATATAGAATGGGCTACTACAACTTCTTTTCTTCAAACCTGATGCCTTTGCCTTTGATGCCATTTCCCTTGTCAGTTGGGCTTGCCTTCTTTCCACTAGAGCTCTCAGGCTTTGATTTTCCTTCCCCCTTTTTGGCAGCACCAAATCGTGCTTCAAGAGTTGCATTTGTTTCTTCAGATTCAGGGAGAGGACCATACCTTGTCTCCAGAATTTTGTTGTTTGCCTCAGTTACATTTATTAAGGTCTCAAGCTGCTGGCCAGAAAGTTCCATAACCTCATCCAGATGTTGAAGTTGATGAGTGTGAGCATTTAGAGTATCCACCAATGGTTTGAGACTGTTATCAATCTTATCAGCATGAAACTCAAGATTGGTTTGGACATGGTAGGGGATGAGGTGTTGCAGGTTGCAAAGCAAGTTGCCCTGTTTCTCCATGACATCATCTTGAATCTTGATGTGATTGATGAGGGCTTCAAGCTTGTGATTGAAGGATGTTGCATCACTCCTTAAAGCAGCTTTCATGTTTTGCCTGCTGTGATTGTGCTTTTCCATGTCCACAATCAAGGGTTGAATATCCAGATTGAAAAGTCTTTCTGGATCAATTTCGTATGGTGACACTTCAACATTCTCATTATCATCATTTTTCTCATTTTCTTCTGCTGTCTCTTGTTCTTGATCTTCTTCTTTTTCTTCCTTTGCTTCCTCATTCTTTTCTTTTTGTTCATCAGCATCTCAGGGTCAGATAGAGGTTGCTGAGAAGTGCTTGCTTTTTCTTGCCTCTGGAATGACAGATTTTCTTCTCCATGTGCTGGAGACTTGATCCTTCTGCAGGTGTTCCCCCTTGATCAATAGTGGGGGTGTTGACAAGTTCAACAGAGTGAGTTTGATCAGCTGGCTCACTTTGCTATTTGACAAATTTGCTGAGGCTCCGGAGAAGGACCTCCTGAATTGTCAGATCATCATCGGAAATCGCCATCTTTTCTTGCTCTTCTTCAAGGTTCTTTTCTTCCTCTAGCTCTATTTCGTCAGCTGCAGTATCACCTTATCACGGCAGAGCATCGCTCTTCACTTTCAATCTCTTCTTTATCAGATGAAGAAAGAAGGTATCCCTCTTCACCTTCTTCCAGATATGTCACTTCTTCTTGTTTCTCTTCCTCCGTTGCTATATCATCATTGATCACCATAGTCTCGGTGAAGTTGCTGGTACTTATCACCGGAGTGCTATCTTGTGCCTTTTGGGATTTGGTTCTTCGTCCCACTCCTGATCTGCTGCTTTCAGGTTCTTTTCTTATTCCCCCAACAATGGGTTTGGGTTTCAGAGATGCCTTGATGTAGGAAAACATTACCTTGGACTTGTGTGGAGGCTGCAGATTTGTGGGTTTCACTTTTAATGAGTCAAACAGGTGTTGAAGAGGGAACCCATATGATTTCCTATCCCAGAAATCACCTTTCTTTTGCAAACCCTTGTTTGGGGATGTATTTGTCGATCGCTTTCTTCGGATTGATCTTTCACTGCTTGAATACAAACGCGTTGCTTGACCAAATGGAATACCTTGATAGATAATTGCCATTAACTTTACTCGTAACTCACAAATTCTCCATTGATCCTTTTCTTCCTTCAATGTTCTTGGTGATAGCGGTGCAAATTCAAAGCAAATAGAAGCTTAGTCTTGATCTAGGTAGGTTGTAGGTTTTTTGTTCTTTTTTTGGGGACTTTGGCTATCTCACTTGAGAAAGGTGTTGATGTCAACTCGCACAAACTTCACATTTTCCGACCAATCATGGGCGTGTGTAGAATCTGTTGAGAAGACCACGTGTGATGACCACTTCTTTTCCAAAGATTGAACTTTTATACAATCGTGATCACTTTTCTGTGTCTTTGGCACAAACTTTAACAACTCTCTTTAAGGAACTCGGCAAAATAGCCCTATAACTTTGGGAGAAGGGGTGCCTCCTCACAAAGGGGGTCGCAGTGACCCAGGCCCGGGCGAATGTTTACCAAAAACATAGGTCTCCTCCGGGCACTTGAGTCTGCCACTTGTGGCCTTTAATTAATTAATTAAAATGAAAAAAAAAGGTGAGGCCCCTGACTCTTAGCTTATGATGAGGGGTTTTTCCAAAATGCATTCAGGTTCTCATAGAATATTCCAGTTATTGGGGGGGTTTAGGAAGGTCATTAACCCCAAATTTGTACAACCATCAACCAGTCGTTGGGCTTGTACATCATTATCATAGAAAAAGAGATAATGTTCTAGCCTAAAAAACGATCCAATGAAGATCAATTTTTCAAAGAATCGTTCTGTGGGAGATATTAAAGAAGATGACGCCATTGGTTGGATGAAGATTTGAAAAGTCTTTGATTTTTAAAGGGGAGAATATAGGGTTTATGATTTGAAAAAGAGCGTGAAGAATTCTGAAAAAATCTCTAAGTGTGGTTTATATATGATGATTTGTGTGGTGTGAACGTGGTTGAATATGGAAGGATTTTGTGATGTAATGGCGTGATTTTATGTATATAAATTACGGTATTTGAGTATAGTGGGGGAGTGGATTGAGATAAGTAATGATAGATCCCAGGAATCGAGGCGGTTGTAATTAGAAGAATAATATAGTTAACTCCATGATTGAAAAATGATCTCCACGTGTGTAAACTTTCACGGTATAATCTTCCATAACTTCTTGATTTTCCACGTGTATTGAACTGATTTAGTTCACACTTTATTTTGCCGTTGACTCCAATATATTCTTCGGTGGAGTGACTTGGAGCCAGAGTAGTGACTTTCTTACTGAGATTCTATATATATAATTGTTCCTAACAATCGGTGAAGTTGACTTCACTTTGAGTACCGATGCCTTACTTCGTAACGGTAAAATGTTGAATCACCGGTGAAGTCACTTAGTGATTACTCCGGCTTAGTCGCTCTTTAGTACTTAGTCAATTTCTATCATTCCCAACTCAGTTCTCAACATGCTGAATCTTTCATGACTGAGTGGTTTTGTGATGATGTCAGCTAATTGATCTTCAGTGGGTATGTATTTTAGAATAACATCTCATTTTTCAACATGATCTATGATAAAGTGATGTCTCACATCAATATGTTTTGTTCTTGAATGCAATACTGGATTTTCAGTAATATATATGGCACTTGTGTTGTCACACATAATTGGAATTGTCTTCTCCTCCAGTCCATAATCCCTTAGCTGTTGTCTGATCCATAGTACTTGTGCACAGCAACTGCCTGCTACTATATATTCTGCTTCAGTTGTTGATGTAGATATAGAATTTTGTTTCTTACTAAACCATGAAACTAGTCTGTTGCCTAGCATTTGACATGTTCCAGAGGTGCTTTTTCTATCTATCTTGCATCCAGCATAGTCAGAGTCTGAATATGATATCAATTTGAATCCTCCATCTTTTTGATACCAAATTCCAACATTGATGGTGTTCATCAAGTATTTGATTATTCTTTTGGCTGCTAGTAGGTGTGATTCGTTAGGTTGAGCTTGAAACCTTGCACATACTCCTACTGCAAATACTATGTCAGGTCTGCTTGCAGTTAGATATAGTAGGGATCCAATGATTCCTCTATACATTTTCTGATCAACATCTTTTCCAGCTTCATCTTTTCCAAGAATAACTCTTGCACACATTGGTGTATCTGCTGTGCCACTTGTATCCATACCATATTTGTGTATCAAGTCTTTTGTGTACTTGGCCAGATTGATGAAGATGCCATCTTTCAACTGTTTCACTTGTAGACCAAGAAAGTAATTCAATTCTCCCATCATACTCATCTGCAATTTTCTCTTCATTAGATTTGCAAATTTCTCACACAATTCATTTTCTGATCCAAAGATAATGTCATCAACATAGATTTGTACTAGCAATGTACTTGTTCCTTCCTCTAGCTTGAAAAGAGTCTTATCAATAGTTCCTTTGTTGAATCCATTATTGATCAAGAATTGTGATAAAGTTTCATACCAGGCTCTGGGTGCCTATTTGAGTCCATAAAGAGCCTTCTTGAGCTTGTATACTTTATCTTCTTTTCCTTTGAGTCAAAAACCAGGAGGTTGTTCCACATATACTTCTTCTTCCATTTAGAAATGCACTCTTGACATCCATTTGGTAGACTTTGAAGTCTTTGTGTGCAGCAAATGCTAGAAAGAGTCTGCAAATTTCTCATCATAATCTATTCCTTCTGCTTGAGAGTAGCCTTTTGCAACTAGCCTTGCTTTATTTCTGACAACTGTTCCTTGTTCATCCATCTTATTTCTGAATACCCATTTTGTTCCAATGATGTTGGCCATGTCTGGTCTATCAACAAGTTCCCAGACTTCATTTCTTTCAAATTCATTTAGTTCTTCTTGCATGGCTGTAATCCAATCAGCATCTTGGATTGCATCATTTATTGTTTTGGGCTATACTTGAGATAGAAAACATGTTAGCATATGTTCCAGTTGTCTTTTGGTTTTGACTCCTGTGTGAATGTCTCAAATGACTTGATCTATAGGATGATCTCTTAGCCAGTTGAGATCAGGTTGAAGTTGTTCTTGACTTGGTGCTTCCACAACTTCAGCTTGTGTATCAGCTTCATGCTCTTGTACTGGTACCCTCTTCTCCCCGGCAACGGCGCCAAAAACTTGTTCGGTAAAAACGAGTTTTACAATTTATAACCGAAACACCCCAAGTATAAGGATCGTAGTATAGGATGTTAACGGTCGTCCTAAGGGAGTGGAATGTTTATCGGATCAAGGAACAATTATTCTATCGATTATGTCACGACTATTAACTAAAACTAAGATTTATACTAATTATGAATTAATGAACAAGAATTACTCGATGAGCAAGAAATACGATGAACAAGAATTAAGACGATGAACATAAATACGATGAACGATGAATCGGGAACCTAAATTATGCTTAAAACAAAGAAAAAACAACTATAATCTTAGAACAACTAAACTTAACAATCAACGATTGATACGAACTATTTGGTTTATCAAATAATTAAAACAACGGCAAGGCAACGGAATCCACCGATCAATCAACCCAACCCCAACTAGACGGCAAGTTAAAGATATAATTTTTAGTAATGATCTATCACGAATTCGATTAAATTTCTCTAACGAATTCTAGGGTTTCGCTTTTTTTTTCAAGTAAAACAAAACGACATGCAAAACACGATCACGAGATTATTTCTAATACTCTTACTCAACTAACTATGATCAATCTCTTGAAACATAATCAATCGCATCAATTGAAAAGGTCACAACTTGAACAATATTTTCATATAAATTCAAAGCATAAAAGATGGTTTCATCGATCTCTCGATTCGAATAAAATGTAAACGACAAAAAACAATATCCAATTGATAAAAAACTATAACTTTACTCACTAAACATGTAGCAAAAATCTCTCTAGTTGGAAAAAAAGTTGATGTTGATCGGTTTCATCCGTTGTCCCACCGCGATGTGCTTAGCCAACAACCATGATGTTGATCATGATCATTGGATTGGAAGAAATCATCTTCTAATTGGTATTGATGCGGCTGCTTCTCTGTTAAAAAGGGCGGCTAGAATTGTGTATGCGTGAATGATGAATTAGGGTTGGACCAAGGGCTGCTTTTATAGAAAAGAGAGGCGGTTAATGCTCAAGTCGGCGCCGGACGCTAGTTTAGAAATCTGAACGCTAGTTCTTGGTCCTGCTTCTTCAAGTCCTTGAAGGTTTTCACCATTTGTGTTTGGCTCATCAAAGACTACATGAATTGATTCTTCAATTACCAAGGTTCTTTTTTTGAGTACTCAAATGCTTTCTTTGGTGTCTGAGTATCCCATAAAGATTGCTTCATCGGCCTTTTCATCAAAAGTATGCAACTGATTCATGTTCAAAACAAAACATTTTGATCCAAACATATGCAAATATGAGATATTAGGTTTTCTTCCATTCCATATTTCATATGGAGTCTTTCCATGATATTTGTTGATGATTGATCTATTTTGAGTATAGCATCTCAGTATTTTCTTTCAAATTTGACCCAAAATCTCTTTGGTAAGCATGCTTCGCAATCATTGTTCGACCGCTTCTTTGAGAGTCCTGCTTTCTTCTTTCTGCTACACCATTCTCATTGTGGAGTCCCCGCTGCGATCGTTGATGCAAGATTTCCATTTTCTTCACAAAGAGGGTTCGATAATTTCATTTAGAAACTCAGTGCCTCTGTCTGATCCGATCTTGATGATCTTCAGTTCCTTCTCATTCTGAATTCTTCTTAGCAAATCTGGTAACTTCATGAGTGTCTCTCTTTTTGTTTTTGAATATGGTATAGGTATATATGGAGAAATCATCCACCACTACTAGAGTGTATGTCTTTCCACTTATACTTGACCGGGTGTGATCAGTCCAAATAGATCCATATGAAGTAAATGTAAGATTTTTGTAGTTGACTGATAGGGCTTTGACTTGAATGAGCTTTTGATTTGCTTCCCTTTTTGACATGCATCACAGATGCTTTCTTTCTTGAATGTGATCTCTGGTGGGCCTTCAACTAGCTTTTTCTTAGACAAATTGTTGATGGTCTTAAAGTTTAGATGGTTTAGTCTTCTATGCCAAATCCAGCTGGTTGATTGTTTATTTTTGACAAGCAAACATGTTTCTGTTGTAGAGTATGCATCAGGCTTTCGATGATAACTTTTAACCCTTCCAATTTCTCCTCAGTTTTATGCTGAGACCTTCCAGTTTCGTCCTTCAATATAGATTTGCTTGTAGACATATTTTGAACCTGAGATGAGGAACTGGCTTCATGATAATGAGAGTCGTGACTTAATAATTCTTTCTCATACTCAGTCATGCAAAATTCAGCATCTACCAAAGCTTCTCTTTGCTCCTCAGCATATCCTTCATGCATCTTAGTTGGAAGTTCACTTTCTTCAGTTTCATCTTCAATTAGAATAGTGTCTTCTGTTTCAGTTTTCTTTGCAAGATATTTGTTCCACATCCTTCTTTGTCTCCTTAAAGTTCTTTCATCCAGATTTACAGTTTCACTTGAGCTAGAGTTTGAAGTTTCTCTCCTATCTTCCTCATCGCCTTTCCTTTTCTTCGCACCATTGGACACCGATTTACGATTACTTCTATTTCTCGTGGATTTTGAGATGGAGAAATAGCCTAGTATACTTTGAACCGTATATGTAAATCCCTTTTTCAATAAGAACTTTTCTCCAACAGTCTTCATTCCTTGGCCTTTTGCTTTTTCATCTGAAACTTGTTTGATCAATTGCTTGAGAACAAACTTGTTCCAATCCAGATTTTCTTCAAACCAAATAGCATAGATAAGTTTCAGATTCTCTGTTGACAGAGTGTAAAGATTCTAGGTGTGTCCAATGACATTTTTGGTCAGAAGAATTGTCAAGAACGCAAATTCTCGTTTTTGTTGATGAATGGATCCAATAAAATTCTTCTTATCTTTGTTGAGTGCTGTGACAATCCAAAGTTTGTATTTTTCTTCATTTCCAAAAGTGAGAGATGAAGATCCTCCAAATATGTCCAAGCCAAAGACTAGGGAAAGCAGATGTTCATTAACAGTAATGCTTTTATCTTGAACTGCTGTCCTGAAACTCTTTCCATCATCAGCGATTACAGCGTTTCTGTAGAAATCTTTGATATTTTCTGGGTACAGAGTATTAACCTTTGTATCAATCAGATTTCCATGTCCTCGAACCTTTTTGATTTTGTCTGTAATCTGATTCGATAAGATAGAGTTTGAAAATTTTTGACTGAAGTCATCCAGACTCATGGTAATTCCATCACCAATATTATATCGCTCCATGGATTTAAGTTAAGAATTCTTGGAGGAATTTTGAATGTTTTGAAATTGATTGAGCAAGATTTTGTCAAATATGTGTTTCTTAGTCCTTCAATCGTTTTCAATAATAGTCGTGTCGCAATCAATGAGATTTGTAGGGATGCACATCTACTTCTTCTCCTTGATTGACATGTGGCTTCAGGTGATTTGTCTTGTCACCTTGCGGACGATGGTAGCTGGAAATTTTTCTGCTTTTGACCAATTTGCCCTTCATCAGCTTTTGCCTTTTTCAGCTGTGTAGAAAGTCAGTTTTCTCCGGTTTCAGCAACATAAGAACTGACTTAGCCTGCAAAATAGTTTTAAGTTTTCTTCGGTACCCATATCCTTGGGTCTGGCTGGATTAGTTACTGAAGTACAGACTTCAGTTCTTTGATGAGATAATTAACCTTTCTCATCTCTTTTCTAGATAGGCCATTACGCTCAACCTTAGTTGATTTCACAAGGATTATTTTAGATTTATTAACTTTATTTTCTTTGTGTAATCCACTAGGTCTTCTAGTATTTTGATGTCTAGAGTTTATACTCCTTGAGATCTTAAGACTGGGTAATGATGGGGAATTATCATTGCTTTTGTCAAATTTACTAGATAATAACCTTTCAGCTAGATTTGACATCTCAGTTTCAAGAAACTCATTCCAATCTTTTGCTTTGCCAAGTTCTATATCTTTTAGTTTCAACTCCGAAGGTCGCTTTTTCATTAATTTGGCAAGCACAGAGTTTCTCTGACTGAGTTCAGCGAATGATAACTGAGTTGTAGAATGTACCTTTTCTTGATTATTTGTTACAGCTTCACGATATGAATGTACATTCTTTGGTTGCTCTAATGAATCTTTTATTATCGTCAGTTTCTTGCAAAAACTTCTTTTCTTCTTCTTCTGAGAAGTTACTTAGTGATGAAACTCCTCTGGATTTGTCATCATGTACATTGATATTGATATCCACATCATCACTGAGTTGAGGTTCTGGATTTGTATGTGAATTTGTAGCACTGATCCTTTCAATTACTTGATCCTGAAAATCAGATACATTTTGCAAACAGTTAGTCAGGGGGTGAATAAGCCAACTTCTAATTCTAGATGTGTCCATGCTTTTACAAGCGTCTGATGAAGGGTTTTCAACAACTGGTTTGTAAGATATCTTTGGATCACTTCCAAACGTAAGAAGCTGCTCCGATACAAATTGTTGGTCCTTGGAAAGGCTAACACAAGTTTAGAGGGGGGTGAATAAACTTGTCACCAAAAACTTTCCCAAAACCGAAAGTACCCGTGGATTGAGTTTCTACTAAACTCAAACAGAACTATCAAACGATGTACAATCTGACTCGATTCGATTTCATTCCACCTTTTTAATCTGTGTAGAGTTAGCTAATTCGATTTAGCTGATGCTATAACTGAACTAACTTGCAGTGGATAAGATCAAGCATTTTGTGCAATAGATGTGTCAATAAAGATCTAAGTCTCCTATGTATCAGTTGTGTGCTGACTCGGTGTCTAATGTTTGCTGAGTGTAGTGATAAAATGATTATACAATAAATATAAATGCGTAAAGTAAATCAACACGAGTTTGTTTATGGAAGTTCCGGGTGGTGTAATCCCGCGTCGCCTCCCTTCTCCTGTGGTGTAGGAGGTATCACTAGAATCTTGAGATAATCATTACAAAATCCTAGCCCAATGACGTGCACCTTCACGACACCCTGGTTTCACCGCTCTACACATAATAAAGAAAGGTAAGATTGCTCCTTCACTCGCACTGCTCGATCCTTCGGAGGTGGAATGACTCCTTCACTAGCTCACCACTAACACAAACACAGTCCGCAGACTGCACCAACAACTGTGGCAATCAAGTTGCAACCGTATGAGGAAAGGTGGAGTTGTTCTCCTCAAACTATGCACAACCAACCCTTCTTCACAAAGGTTAGGTTTAAAATTAATCAATGATTAATTCAGTGAACTGTCTGATTCTTCTGGATATGACGTTGCAGCTCAAGATGCCTTCTTCCCTTAATGGGTTCTTGGATCTTTCTTTGTAATCTTCAAGGCAATTCCATTGGCTTCCCCTTTTCTAGATATGAAATCTGATTTTGTGAATCTGGATCTTTAGATATATGCTTTGTAAATCTTCTTCCAGATCTCACTTTTTAACGCACTTCTTTCTGAGTATTTATAGGGATGATGTAACGGTCAAATGAATCTTATAGCCGTTACATCTGTCATTAAGCCAACGTTCATATGTACGACCTTTTGTCGTTTTGTTATTTTAAATTAAACAAGGCCTTAACTCAGTTTTCTACTCTTCTTCAAAACTGAGTACCTCGTATACTTGACATCTGACCTTAATTGAATAAGTCAGGGTACACCATTTAGTTTCTTCTTTTCCTGGTAACTGATAATCTTTGTCCTTAAGATTATTCACTTTTACATGCTCTATAGTGCGATTTGAGTCACCAGACTTGCACGAATCTGTCTTATAGTCACGACTTAATCGACTTCTAATCGAGTTTGCCACCTCGATTCTTGGACTTCAATAATCGAGTCTGTGTCCCTCGATTCTTGATTTCTTAGACAAGCCAACTGAGTCTGTGTCCTCAAATGAACTTATCTTCTTCGGTTTCTTATGACCGAGTCCGATCCTCGATTCTTCATATGTATACTCAGTTTGCTTGCTGTGACTCAGCTGTTCACCTAGTTCCTATCTATTACAATGTTTGTCTGAAACAACCTATACAAAGTTTAGACTCTAGATGGAACTTATACATTTTTCTCTAGACTATTTCTTGCTTCTTCTTTCATTATGCACTATAACAGTTAGTTATGACTTCATCATCATGGGTTGTAAGTGATCTCACTAAGTACGTGACAAATCGTCATCAAAACAAAGATATTATTTCCAACAGTTTCTTCCTGTATTTTGAAGGTGCAACATTCCAATCATCCTCTGAAGGGTAAAGTCTTTCTTTACATTTCAGAAAACCTTTGCCTTTAGTTAGCTGAATTGATGATTTAGTCTGATGTTTCACTACACTAGGTTTTGACTTCACCGGTGCAGGATGAGTGGTTGAAACTATGGTCTGTCCTTTTCGGAATTTTGGTCCATTGTTTCTATTCTCATCCTGACTGTTCTAGCCAAGACCAGATCTAGATCCAAACCTTTTTGAGGGTTTGTAAGCTGGTGCATTTAGTGGTGCAGTGGTTGTCATAACTGGTAGGGAGATTTTCTCAGCTGGTCTGTCAACACCAGATGTATGATCATCTGTTGCTTGTTGATCATTTGAGTAAGTCTCCTTACTAGTTAGTTCAGCTTTTACTTTATCCAGTTCTTTCTTTAATCTTTTATTTTCCTTTCTTAGATTCTCACACTCATGTTCCAGAATTTCATGATTCAAGTCAATTTCATCAAATTTACTCATGAGATTTTGGATTATGTTTGTAGAATCTAGTGGGAGAATAGAAGATTGTGCAAAGATGTTAAGTGGATGCACTTGGATGATGAGCATGAGCTAGATGTTACCTCGCCATTAGATTCTTTAGCCATAAGGCATAGGTAAGCTTTTTCATTTTCTGAGTTGTCAGCTTCATCATCATCTGAATCATTGTCTGATGATTCTTCATTCTTTTCACTGCTGGTTTCAGCTTTGAGTGCCTTCTTGATTTTCTTCCTTTCAGCCGTTTTGTACTTCTTCTCCTCATCTTTGTCATTTTCTTCAGGGCAATCTGCGTTGAAATGGCCTTTCTTTTTGCAATTGAAGCATCTGTATTCATCATCCTTCTTCTTTATGCCTTTGTTTGAGCTTGAATTTTTGTATGATGATGACCATCATTTGAATGGCTTCTTCTTGGTAAACCTGCTAAAACGTTTAACCAGTAAAGATACATGTTCCTTCAGATCCTGTGTCTCTTTGCTGTTTGCATTAGCTGTGTTACTTTCCTGAGGTGCAACCAGTGCACTAGCCTTATGTGCCTCTACTGGTGCACTATATTTGGCGTTCAACTCAAATTCATGAGCCTTTAATTGAGACATCAGAGTCAAGGTGTCAGTGTTTGCAAGATTTGTTGTCCCTCTGATTACTGATGTAATGATCTTCCATCTTTCAAGTAAGCCTCTCAAGATCTTGCACACTTCTTTCTGTGGATATGTGTGACCAAGTTGTTGTAGTTCACCGATGATGCTTGAGAATCTGTTGTCCATTTGATCAATGGTTTCACCAGTCTACATTTTGTAGTTCTCAAATTTCTGTTTTGCAACAGACAATTTGTTTTCTTTGACTGTTCCGATCCTTCATTGATCAGTGCCAATTTGTCCCACATTTCCTTTGCTGTTTTGTAGTCTTTGATCCTCATGAACATGTTACTGTCCAGTGTTTTCAAAATCATGTCTTTTGCAACAAAGTCGAGATTTGCTCTTCTCCTGTCATCCTTGGTCCTATCTTTCTTGAGTTTATCTGTTACCTTTCCTTGATCTTCTCCTGTGGCTACCACATTTGTAATCTCGATTGGCCCATCATTGATCAGATCCAGCATCTCCTCATGAGTTGCTGCAAGATGAGACAACATTCTTATTTTGTATTCATCAAAATTATTAACATTGAATACATGTACCTTTGACATAAAATTTGAGGAATCCATAAGTACAAATGTCACGGATTTATCTAATGCAAATAAACAAGTAATAATATTTATAAATCCGATATACCTCAAGTGCAAGGATCGTAGTAAAGAGGTTGATACCGGGTTGATCTTACGGGGAATCGGGGTTGTTTAAAAATTTGAGGAATCCATAAGTACAAATGTCACGGATTTATCTAATGCAAATAAACAAGTAATAATATTTATAAATCCGATATACCTCAAGTGCAAGGATCGTAGTAAAGAGGTTGATACCGGGTCGATCTTACGGGAATCGGGGTTGTTAAAACTAGTTTTTATTATCTAACCTAACTATGTCACGATTACTACTAAAAAAGATGTGAAATTGAAACAGGAATAACTAACAAGAAAGATAACTAACATAAGTGGAATGAAAGATCAAGATCTAAAGCCAGAAAATAAGATTGCGAACCAATTAAACTAATCTAATCTAATATGCAATAAAAAAGACGAACTAGGCTAAACAATTCAAGTTCAAAGGATTTTAATCAATAAGTTACGAACGAACAAGCAATTGATCCACCTATCCTACAACTATCAATTCCTATCTCAATTATCTCGTGAGTTTTAACCAAGTTGTGATTCACTTAGCCAAGGTATGAACTCCTAATTTCTTAGAAAAGTTCGTTTCTTAATCTTCTATCTCTCGATTTTAAAGATTCATACTTTCAAAACAAAGGTGTAAGATTTCTCAATCTAGTTATCTAGAAATTCAACCTAATTAACTCTCGTTATTTTATAGGTTAAAAATCTAATCTTTATTATATTGATTCTAGGGTTTAACAAGATTTTCATCTAAATCAAACAAACAATCAATCATGCAATGATCTATCGATATAATCGCAATTAACAATGATAAACGATAATAAAGATACAACTTGAATAAAATACTCACAAGATAATCAAGAAACGAAACTGAATTGTTGATCGGATGGCTTCACAAAGCTTGTTCAATGGAGGTCTAGCCTCTCAACATCCTCTTTGAAACTCGAATTTGTTTAAATAAAAGTGCATAAAAAGTATTTGAATAAAAACTGATTGTAAACTAAGGAAAACGCTCACTTGAGCCGCCCGAGGTTTAGGGTTCGAATGTATGATGATTTATGTGGAGAAAACCGTAGTTATTTATAGATTTTCAAGTCGGTTCTGCTAAGTCGGCGCTCGGACGCCCGTCTAGATGGGTGGACGCCCGTCCAGCCTTCAGTGCAAACTTCGAATCGGGCCGAGTCATGGCCAGACGCCCGTTCTTCTTTATTGTAGACGCTCGTCCACTGAATATCTCAGAACTCTGAATCAAATTTCCTCTCCTGGACGCTCGTCCACTCCTTCAGACGCCCGTCCAGATGGACGCGACTTGAACGCTCGTTCAGATTGACTTCAAAACTGATTTTTCCATCTCTATCTCTTTCTCTTCATACAAATTCAATCCTTGACATCTTTTAATCCTCTTTTGAGCCAATATCGTGCATCTACAAGGTAATCAAAACATCGCAAAATGTAATATCATTCAAATCAACATAGAATCATCAATAAAACACATAAATTAACCAGTTTTGCGACTAAACCGTTTAAAACCTCATTCGCTCAATAAATCAATTAAACACCTAATTTCTTTGCGAATTATACGAATATGGAGGAAATCATTATAAAATATAACGTTATAAATCATATAAAATCACCCTTAACAACTCCCCCACACTTAGCTTTTGCTCGTCCCGAGCAAAACAAAACAATAATCAAGGCTCGGAAAAAGATAGACATCTCAGCACATACAAGGCATATTCAATAAATCAAATGCTCACCCCTGTGTATCTGCAAAGCCATAACAAACTTCCACTAAGTCCAAACTTGAAAATGTCAAGCAAACTAGCTAATACCCCCTTCAAACTAGCGATAAACGATACTTATAAGATGCACCCTACAAAACGTGACATATCCCGAAAAAGATGATAGAATACACTTAGGGCCTTTCTGAGATACTCAGAGGATAATCCCTACAACATATCTGTCAGTTTATACTGGGGATAAGATATACGATAACTAAGTCTTTCATTCATTTCATACTAGATTCCTCATATAAGTTGATTCAACTATTTTCACATTTAAATGCACATCAGAATGAGCTCTTGCCCGTCATAGCAGAATAGGATATTCGTGATATACCCTACCTTACTCAAATCATAAGGCGACTTCTTCCATCGACCGTGTGAGCTTTTGGTCATCATAGTGGTATAGGACATTCGAGATACGCCCTACCTCACTCCAATCATCGACCAGCTTCCGACACACCCAACTATTTCATTTAAAATTCAACTTTTTCAACAACTTTAGTTACGTTTTACTTATCACATTCAAACCTAAGATATTCACAGTATGTCATACTTTGGCTATAAGTACAAACTATCATAATCGTCACGATACATACGTTAGCACTAAGCACATGACTTATAAGATAACAAAAATCACTAATCAAAAGGGGTATAGCTTTATATTATAGTTCATCATTCACTATGGCTCGTGAAAAATATATATCGGGTGAAACAACTAACTTACCAAACATACAGTATATAGCATCAATGACTATAGAAATAACGAACAAAGATTTGCATTGCTTACTCGGGACAAAACAAAACAAAAATTTTGAAAAATTTAGCTCACTTTGCATAGAATCGAAACGAATTAAGCAAACGAATAGATACACATAAACCATTTCCCTCCCCCACACTGAAACCACAACATGTCCTCAGGTTGTGCAGAAGTAAAGAAAAGATAAAGGACTTAGTTGATTGCAATAGATACTCGAAACGTTGGTCTGGCCGGAGCCTACATAGTTACAAATAGAACTCGTAACCACACGATGTAAAAGCGAGCTCGACAATACCGCTAAAAACATACCTGCACTACTTGACAAACACGGAAAAATCTCGGGGAAAACGGGGAATTATACCAAAATGAAAGGATATAGAAAAATTGAATAATATCAAAAGATGAAACATTCAATACATCCAAAATTTAAAACAGAGTATAGTCAAATGAAAGTATGGATGCCTTATGGTTTACATGATTCACCGGGAAAAATAGACAGTAGCTACATAAAAAGTACAATGAATCAAGTAATGAAAAGTCACAGGACAATACAACCATCATATCAAAAGAAAGAACAAAAGCTAGAATCAGAAAAATAATATCAGGGTTGCCCCGGTGTCGCAGAATCATCAGCCGGAGGTGATCCACCCGCAGGAGAGTCAGGCTGCTCCTCACCCGAAGACGACTCAGACTCGTGCAGAACATCCGTAATAGCTTGCTCAACCTCGTCCGAATAAATCGATAACACTCGGGTTGAAGACTCTGTCGTCCCTCGGAGTTCGGCCCTCACTAATACATCATAAAATGGACAAAATATTGTTTTGAGAACTCTGAATATCCTCCATCCAGTTCCGTACACTGTTGGCCATACTCAACCTCATCCGGACTGAGGGAGATAAAGTAAGAAGGGAAGATGCTCGAGGCGGTGATGAAGATGAACCGGGCTCACGTGGTGCCTCAGCCTCAGGCTCAGTCTGACCAGACGACTTCATTTTTTCCCGCTGCAAGAACCTTGGATTTTTCGGTTTGTGATCGGTCTTGTACTCGGGAACCCTCGCATCCTGACAGAGACTGTGGATCAAATGCGGACAAATCAAACACCGTGTATAGACCTTCTGATTCGTGGCTATCTCATCAAAGATGGCTTGTCCCACATCGACATTCAGCTTGAAATTCAGAGCGTACAACATCCCAAGGTCACCAATGTGAAAATGAGTCAGGTTGTTCTTAGGTAACAACCTGTTCTGGATAAACCGACATTGGACCTTCCAATCTTCCGTCCAACTTGTAGTCACCAACTCTTTCCTATCACCGCCCGGTCTAAGTGTCCACGGCACCTCCGGGCACACCAACAACCTCAATTCCTCCAACGGATCTTCTCCCGCATCCTGCTTGGCCTTAATCGCCTCCTTGTAGTCCAACCCCTCAAAAGGTGCCAAGTTATACTTCTCGTTAATAACCTTAGGCGTAAATAGCACCTTGACTCCCCGAACCATGACAACTCCGGCTTTCAAGTCCGTTTCTGAGCAATTGGCATAGAAGTCTCGGACTAAGGTAGCATTAACCGGAGTTCTAGGGGTCCTCATTAAAGCTCCCCACTTCCTATCCGTAAGCATCTTAACAAATAACGGATCAACCTGAGGCTCAAGGACAGCTTGCTCGATTAACATTGTCCTCGAGACGTAGTTCTTGTTATACACCTTGAAAGCCTTTGGATTTATGAACCTACGAGCCAAGGGAATAGGGATAGGAGGTCTCACAGCCTGTCTAACCGGCTCTGCTTCCTCAGTTGCTTCCTCGGTTCCACCCCTCGGTTCATTCGCATCTCTCTCACCCCGAGTCTCCAACACTCTAGGCATCTTTCTCACTAAGGGCTCATCATCAGTGTCAGACCCCGACTCAGATTCATCTCGTAAAGGAATCCTGGATTGACCTCTAGGGGGATTCTGACGCTCACCTATACGAATACCTTGGGTTGGATTGACTAAAGTGGGGTCCAAAACCTTTTTCTTCTTAGCAGGCTCCTTAGCTACCCCCTTACCATGCCTCTTGACTACTGCTTTACGAACCATGGTGAACTAAAGCTACACAAACAACAAACCCAACCCTAAAATCAAACAAAACCACCCGTTTATCGTCCAAACGGGATTTCCCAAACAATCCAACACCAAACCACAACAAACCACAACGCAGCCCATCCAACATCATCCATCAACATCCCAGATCACCAACACAACAAGAAATGAAAAAAAAACAAGAAAAAAAACAAATAAGGGAGAATACATAGAAAAGAGTCGACTCGAAAATCGAACTCGAAAAAACGTGAAATAACCTAAGAAAAGTTGATAAAAACTTACCAAATAAGATGATGGGATGATGATAAAACGGATTAGACGTCCAAACAATGCCAAATTGAACCCAAAAATCGAATTTTTCTTCAAAAAAGTCGCACCAACTAAATCACTGAATCGAATTAATGGGCGTTTGTTGGAGGATTTAGAGTGGGAAATCGAAAAGAAGGGAATGAGGGCTGTTTGTGGGACTTTGAATCGCCCAATTTGGTATAGAAACAAAGATTTTAGGGCAAAGGAGGTCGAAAAGTCGGGTTGGTGGTTTGAAAATTCTGATTCGAATAAAAAATGGGGAAGCAGGGGTATATATAGAAGCAAGTCTGGACGGGCGTCCAGGTAACCGGACGAGCGTCCAGCTGGAGATCATATGAACTGGAAGGGCGTCCAGATATTCAGACGCTCGTCCAGGTTGCCAAATTTTGAACAGAGTTGGAGGGAATTTCGTAGACGGGCGTCCAAGAATTTTGGACGTTCGTTCAATATTTTCAAAGGACGGACGGGCGTTCAGGAATGGGGGACGCTCGTCCAGTGCAAAACATATCAGACGGGCGTCCAAAGGAATGGACGCACGTCCAAGGTCGAATTTTAGCAAAAACTCAAAAAATTTATTCATTCCAAACTCAAATTTTTATTTGATTATAAATAGTCATACAAAGCTCAAATAACAAAAAATAATTGGAAAACACATAAAAAAACACTAGAAAATAGTGGGTTGCCTCCCACCGAGCGCTTTTGTTTTTCGTCGTTTGCTCGACGAAACAGCCTAACGATGCTAGTCATCGTAAATCTCCGCCCAATCCACAATCCGGATCAGACGGCGGAGCATGTCAATAGCAGGAGGAAAATCATCCTCGTCCTGTAAACCCCAGTCCTCGCCAGCAACACCTACTCCTTGGAAATGCTCAGCTTGCAGCACTAGCGCCAAGTCAGTCAGCATCGGATCATTGAGGATCGTATACGGTCGTCCTAAAGTCTCCTGCAGGTCCTCTGAGCTAAAATCTCCACCTCCCGAAGATCGGGGTACAATGAGCACATAAGTAACGGTCCTGATGCGGGTACTAATATCAAAGTCTACGTCCAAAATGATAGTCCCTCCGGGTCCGTCACCTAGAGTGATAAGTGGGATCCTACTAATGAAAGGAAACTCCTCTGGTATAACTCCGTAATCCATATCTAAAACACAGCTAAACTGAACAGATTCAAACAAAATCTTAATTAGACTTAAGAGAAAAACTAAATCAAAGAAAAGAACAACAGAAAAGAGAGTCCTAATATAATAAAGGATATCTAGGATGCCTCCTAGTGGCGCTTTTGGTTAATGTCGTTAGCTCGACATTTTTTCAGATCAGCCTAGATCAGGCCATATAACTTTTCTGCCAGCCACTACATCGTGTAAGCTTTGATCAGTAGTGTGGCTGCAGAAACAACATCTAACACATGGGGTGATTTCTTTAATTGCCTTCCACACACGCTTAAACCTTCCCATGGCTGATTTCTTCTTCTTCTGACGACGCTTCAACCGTTGCTCCTTCTCAAACTCCTCCATGTCCCAACTACCTGCTAGAACTTCTTCAGAGGGACCACTACCGTCATCCTTGATGACGGTCAAATTATACCCGTGAAAGTCATCAGCATTGACCTTAAATCGAGATTAATAATGTATATTTCATATTGAATCACTCGTTTATATTTATTATTTAATGTTAAGTGATTATTAATATGATATTTGGTATTTAGCTATTTTTATTATTAAAAGACCGATTTATTGTGCAATAAATGCTGATTTTGCAGATCACGACAAATCGAGAGGATAAATGTCATTCAATCAGTAAATCTCGAGATAATAAGGAAGAAAGTCAGAGCATTAATCAAGAGATAAATCAGAGGAATCAGATCAGCAAGAAAGAATGCAGTGGGGAACAAGTCAGACAAAGAGACGCGTTTAACACGTGTAAAAAATGGCTCGGTCGACCGAGCTTATCCATTCGGTCGACCGAGTATGTCGGCTCGGTCACTTTTCGGATTTTTTCGTATTTACCTTCTAGATCCTTCATAAGTATGCAGAAACTCCTATATAAGCAGCAGCTACGAGGAATTGTAAATCATCCCTTCATTCTTTCTTCAATCTTACAATTCATAATATAACTTTGATACAATGTAGAATAATTTGAGGGTTTCCGACAATTTAAGGGCTGTAATATGTAAGCTCAGATATTTTACTGTCTTTTTTTATTTTCCGTAATTAAGTTCTCCCCATTATAGTTTTATTGTTTGAGTTAATTGTTCATAGTTAGATGATGTAGATCTAGGCTATGACGTTGGGGAGGTGGCGATGCCTTGTCTATGAGGATCACATACCCTACGTCCTCTACCTAGAATCTATGTATGAATCTATGTTGTTTAATTACCGTGCATCTATGTTAATTTATATAATTGCTTGACGAATTGCTAGTTAATCCGTATTGTATGAGAAACGCTGAGAGATATGTTCAGAGATGTAATCTAGGGACGAAATCGATTCGGGTGACCGAATAAGTTCATTCGGTCGACCGAGCCCTGTTTTATCCGTTAAATAGCCACGTCTTTATGGTTAGGTTAACTTAATAGAATTTATCATCTCAGTAGGTATGGCTACGGCTACGTTGCTCGTCTGTTTTAATTAGCGTATGATTAGGAAATACCAATATAGGGCTCCTAGGTTGGCTCATGATTGATCTTTTGGGACTTTTAGCGAGATCTAGTTAGGTTTTGTATTTGGGAATTGAGCGCACCTAGTTATACGTAAATCGTAGATTAACATGAGACCGTTCAGGTAATTGTTAATAGACGAGACCGATGCGATCGTTTAGAAATACGCCTAACCACGTGAATGTTGCTGAGACGAGGTGTACGATTAATATCGGCATCCTTAGAGTCGTAAGCGTGCGTGTGAGTTATATGAGATGGAGGCACTAAAAGGCGAAAGTCACGTAACAATATCACAGTGATTTAGTGACTTACCGGTGCTAAGTCAAGTAAAAGAGGATGACTCCCGTAGCCAATCTAAGATACATACAAACGGATTAACAGTTAATAAGTTCAGTTTATTATATAAATTATCTAGGTCCAAATGATAAAGACTATAATTGGGGAGGTTAATTACGTTGTGTCGAGTCGTGTCTTTACCTTTTCTTGTCCTATGTTGGTCGTAGACCGCCTTTATGTCCTTGACATGTATAATTAATTGTTTATATATGAAATGACCCACAATTGGTTCTCTGTGGGATCGACCTTGATTCACTACGATGGGCCTAGTCCTCTTGCTAGTATTGGTTTATGGTGGTCAAGTATTTTATTACTTGATCTACGTCATCAAGTTTTTGGCGCCGTTGCCGGGGAACCAACGGTCAATTTTATATATAAATAATTTTCTTATTCATGTCAAGTTTTCTGTTTTAGAGTCAGTTTTTACGTTTTGAGTCCCTCTGGTTGTCTGCTCTGTCTGAAAATTCCAGATTCTTAAAATAAAAATAAAACAAAATAATATATATTGAAAAAAATTTATTCGGTCGACCGAGAGACCTCATTCGGTCGACCGAGAATTTATTTTTGCTTTGTTCTTGTTCTGTTCTGTTTACATGGTTTCTGATTTGTGTTTTTCGAGTCTGGAATTTCGCGTGTCTGTTTATCCCCGTATGTTTAATCCGTAGGTCTGATAGCAGCATGGGAAACCATGTTAAAAATCAGTCTATGGTCTGCTTTTTGTTTTCTCTTACGCTTGCGAAAACCAGGAAGCAATAATCTGAGTCAGTAATTTTTCAAGGCGCCGAGAAAATAACCCAAGGAACATGCGGAATTACTACTCTACGATGGGAAAAGCGATTGAAGCAATACCATTAAAGCACCAAGATGGCTCCGAAAAAAAAAATATATATATATTTTAAGGCTTAAATTCTTCGTGGTACAATGTTGAAGGCAAGGTACTACCTTTTTTTGCTTATGTTTTACTACCTTTTGGTTTTTTGAGCATAAGTTAGCCTATGCATGAACCTTAGTATGAATCTTAGCCCGGAGTTAGTTTGTAAGATTAATTCTATTTGTGTCGAAGGTTTTGCCCCATATCTCGTCTCATCTGAGAGGTGTAGGGAAGCATGTAGTCGTTGAAAGGAAGCAAAGAAAAAAAGAGTTCCTCGTAGTTCTGTTAAAATCTCATTGTCCTATGCATGAGATTGCTTCTACTGGCCAGGGGAGCAACAAATTGTGTAGTTTAAGCATTCACAATCTAAAGAAGACGTTGAGTTGAGTTTTATGGTGATGGCTTCTCGGTGAACCCACCTTAAACAGAAACGAGATTACGCTTTGGGTGACAATTTAGAAATCGGAGACTCTTAGTACATGGGTTCGGAAATGGTCTAACCATGGTCGGGCGAGTTCAACCGAGCTTCGCTCAATCGACTCCTCCACGTGTGATGTACGTTCTGCGAGCTCAACAAGACTTAGCATAGCCGATAAGCCTTCGGGCTAAACGGGGCTTAATCTTGACGGATTGGCCTGAACTGTCACATATGTTCCAACGAATAAGACGGCTTGCCTACATAACCGACCTTATTCGGAGTACTTTGATTCATTGTTTCTTATTGTCAAGGCCAAAACCGTAATTTTAACCGAGTTTCTTAGAATTCACTAATTCCTAAAACGAGAGCCGAGGTAAGAGCTTTGGATAAATGGTATGGATAAATGTCGTTTCCTTGGTCTCACAACCAAGGGAAGGTATTAATCCACAAAAGCAACGAGCCCACCTCATATAGTGCTCGAGGGGTCAATATCTGGCGATCCAAGAATGATAACTGACAAGGATAACCTTTGGAAAGTCGAGCTGAGGACTTTAAACTCAGAACTACTTCTTTAAAACCCATAGGATTTCTTTTTAGGATTTTAGGTTTTGTTTTCTTTGAGTCCAATAAGAGTAACGTGACATATGTTGAGGTTTTTTATTTTTCCGTGTTCTGATGGCCATTGGGCTAAGGATGTGCAAAACTTTTTTACTCAATATAGGCCACGTGAAATAGAGTTCCGTAGGAGAGTCAAGAAATTGCTAAAGAAAAGGAAATTTAGCAATCAATCTTAAGATGGAAGCATTAAGAGAACTTGAGAATTACTGAAAATGTAACAGAGAATGATTGGTGTGAACAAGAACAATTTTGGTCAACTTCTAAAACCTTTTAGAAAGGTGATCCAAGTGAAAATCCAAAGTAGTGTGCAATTCATTCTGCAATTATCCTAATCTTTCCCTTTACACTTTTTCACCTTCAAACTTTTCGATCCTCTCACCAATCGCCTTGAAAGTTCACATTTCTAACCATTCTTTCATCGCCTCTCTTTCATTCCATCCGTTTCACTCTCCCACCCAATCCCATTCCCTTAAACAATACCCACCCAAAACACAATTTCTTACCCACCCTTTATCTTTTCTTACCATCCCTATATATCTTTTTCTAAACCCATCAGACTCTCAACCTCCATTTTGTTACAAAATACCCTTGTGTTGCGGAATTTGAAATATTGCTAAGTTTTAATGATTATCTTTTATCATTTTGATTTTCATGATACTAGTTGGGGTAAGTGTAGCTCTGACCCTAGCTAGATTTTAAGAGTTTTTGGTTCAATCAAAATACAATCTATCATTCTACCGGAATTTTTAAATTTCACACTTTTCCGTCTATTCCGGCATTTCTAGATGATAAGTTTTGTTCTGCACCATCACACCGATCCGACCTTCTTGATGACGGTTATGACTTTTACGTAAAACATTGGGTTATTAGTAATTTCGAGGAGTAGCTACATCTCCCTAAGTTGTTGATAGCCAATGCAAGCGAGAGGTTTATGCGCTAAGTATTCAATTTTATCTTTAGCATATAGGTCGCATTGCATCTGTTATACCTTACCAAGTTTCTCTTTTATACTGGACTGAATACATAGTTAGCCAGTACACCTTGTGTTTTCCCACGTCGGGTAATGCTTTTTGATCTTTGTCTGCTCCACCCGGTTTTAAGAATATTTAGGCGGTGGAGGTTGTAGATGAAGACCACCATCTTTAGTTGCTTGTTTATTTTTCTTTCTATTTAGTATTTTTTTGTCTTTGGTTGTATATAATAAAGTGGCTTAAACTGTTTTTAGGTATTTATACCTCATTATCGCCACATTATTCTATAACTTCCATAGACATGGTGTTATTAACGATTTCGTGGAGTTTGTCTCGCTTATACTGTGTTTTCACTTGCTTCTCCACAACGTCTTGACATTTACTCCGATATTGTTCCTTTACTTGAGAGCCGTTTCGAGCTAAGTCTTTTCTTAAATTCTCATTTATTTTTGTCATTGAGGACAATGCCATGTTTAAGTGGGGGTAGGAGACTTAGCTATGTTATAATTGAAATTTGAATGAAACGGTAGAAAAATTGAAAAATTGAAAATTTGAATACATACCATATTATTTATCTCGCACTTTTAGAATTGTGAGTTCCTAGCTAAGAATTGATAGGAAATAAACCAAGTTACATGAGTACGTGATCATTTTATACTTATGTTAAGTTAATTTAAGGTTATTCATGCCCGTTGTTGCAAGTAGTTATTTATTAGTCAAATACTCAATGAATGAATCGAATACCGCACGAATTATAATAACTGACGAAAATATTGTGTACATTGCGTAGATGATTGGTTATGTAAACTTAGTGTCAATATCTATCTGCTGAGGTATTCTTATATTCTAGCCATTTAAGCGGAGTAATAAGCTTGAGACGTACCTGTGTTTTAGCAAAACGTTAAACATTGGGCTTGTAGTAAATTACCAAAGTAGCCTTGCGCTTGTGGTAATATTCAATGCTATATTTGATCTAAGATAGGGGGATACTCTAAAAAGTTTTCTTCCTTGAGATTAATAGTATTTGAAAAATATGAAGATATGAAAAAATATTCAACTCTTTAAGAGGCTTTGAGTAGTACTCGGTCTCCAAGTCCAAAATCCCTATAGATACGCTCTTGCTTATTACTCTAGTGCTCTAACCATTGCGAGGCATAAGAAGTATGAATGTTGAGGTTGGTAAGTTGAGATTACGAAGTTAGCATAAACTCTGATCTTGCCACGAATATATAAAAACTAAATGCACATGCACACATCACTTCGATTCATAGTCAGTAGTGAATAATGGATATCTTATGAGCATGACTAGTATGAGTTGACTTGAGTTTCTTGCATAAGTATGATTCGACCATGGAAAATGTTGTCTTGGGGAATGACTTATTGATGCTTTGTTCGGGACGATCAAAGTCTAAGTGGGGGTAGTTGATGACGGTCAAATTATACCCGTGAAAGTCATCAGCATTGACCTTAAATCGAGATTAATAATGTATATTTCATATTGAATCACTCGTTTATATTTATTATTTAATGTTATGTGATTATTAATATGATATTTGGTATTTAGATATTTTTATTATTAAAAGACCGATTTATTGTGCAATAAATGCTGATTTTGCAGATCACGACAAATCGAGAGGATAAATGTCATTCAATCAAGAAATCTCGAGATAATAAGGAAGAAATTCGAGCATTAATCAAGAGATAAATCGGAGGAATCGATCGCACGAAAAGAATGCAAAGTGGGAACAAGTCGACAAAGAGACGCGTTTAACACGTGTAAAAAATGGCTCGGTCGACCGAGCCTATCCATTCGGTCGACCGAGTATGTCGGCTCGGTCACTTTTCGGATTTTTTCGTATTTACCTTCTAGATCCTTCATAAGTCGGTAAAACTCCTATATAAGCAAAGCGCTACGAGGAATTGTAAATCATCCTTCATTCTTTCTTCAATCTTACAATTCATAATATAACTTTGATACAATGTAGAATAATTTGAGGGTTTCCAGCAATTTAAGGGCTGCAATATGTAAGCCTTTATATTTTCTGTCTTTTTATTTTCCGTAATTAAGTTCTCCCCATTATAGTTTTATTGTTTGAGTTAATTGTTCATAGTTAGATGATGTAGATCTAGGCTATGACGTTGGAGAGGTGGCGATGCCTTGTCTATGAGGATCACATACCCTACGTCCTCTACCTAGAATCTATGTATGAATCTATGTTGTTTAATTACCGTGCATCTATGTTAATTTATATAATTGCTTGACGAATTGCTAGTTAATCCGTATTGTATGAGAAACGCTGAGAGATATGTTCAGAGATGTAATCTGGGGACGAAATTGATTCGGGTGACCGAATAAGTTCATTCGGTCGACCGAGCCCTGTTTTATCCGTTAAATAGCCACGTCTTTATGGTTAGGTTAACTTAATAGAATTTATCATCTCAGTAGGTATGGCTACGCTCGTTGCTCGTCTGCTTTAATTAGCGTATGATTAGGAAATACCAATATAGGGCTCCTAAGTTGGCTCATGAATGATCTTTCGGACTTTCAATGAGATCTAGTTAGGTTTTGTATTTGGGAATTGAGCTCACCTAGTTATACGTAAATCGTAGATTAACATGAGACGATTCGTAATTGTTAGTAGGGCGTAGACCGATGCGATCGTTTAGGAAGTACGCCTAACCACGTGAATGTTGCCTAGACGAGGTGTACGATTAATATCGGCATCCTTGGAGTCGTAAGCGTGTGAGTTATATGAGATGGAGGCACTAAAAGGCGAAGTCACGTAACAATATCACAGTGATTTTGTGACTTACGGTGCTAAGTCAAGTTAAAGAGGATGACTCCCGTAGCCAATCTAAGATAGATACAAACGGATTGACAAATAATAAGTTCGATTTATTATATAAATTATCTAGGTCCAAACGATAAAGACTATAATTGGGGAGGTTAATTACGTTGTGTCGAGTCGTGTCTTTACCTTTTCTTGTCCTATGTTGGTCGTAGACCGCCTTTATGTCCTTGACATGTATAATTAATTGTTTATATATGAAATGACCCACAATTGGTTCTCTGTGGGATCGACCTTGATTCACTATAGCTATACTACGATGGGCCTAGTCCTCTTGCTAGTATTGGTTTATGGTGGTCAAGTATTTTATTACTTGATCTACGTCATCAATCCTCAGAAAACAATTCGGGTGAAAACTCGTCAAATTTATCGAATTCTGAAGTACCAGACCCGAGGATATCGAGGAATCGAACAATCAAAGGCTGTTCCTTGGCTTGACCAATGTAATGCTTGCACCTTTGACCGTTCACTCGGAATGGCTGGTCACCAAAACCTCGCAGTTCTAAAACACCTCCAGGGATGACTTGGAGAATTTCAAAGGGACCGGACCATCGTGTCCTCAGCTTACCAGGGAACAGATGTAACCTGGAATTGTATAACAAAACTTGTTCCCCTACTTGGAATTCTCGCTTCTTGATCTTGGCATCGTGAAGGAGTTTTGTCTTTTCCTTACTTATCCTGGCGCGCCGTGAGGCTGAAGTCTAAATTCGCCTAACTCATGCAAATCTGTTGCAATCGATGTTTTCCACAAGATTGGGTATCGAAGTTTAAAAACTTCGTGGCCCAATACGCTCTATGCTCTAACTCGACTGGTAAGTGGCATGGTTTACCATAAACCATTTGATAGGGTGATGTACCCATGGGGGTCTTATAGGCAGTTCGATATGCCCACAATACATCATCCAACTTAAGACTCCAGTCTTTTCTATGACTGTTAACTGTTTTCTCCAGGATCTTCTTTAAACTTTGGTTGCTTATTTCAACCTGACCACTAGTCATAGGATGGTATGGTGTACCAGTTTTATGCCGGACACCATATTTCTCAAGCACTTTCTCCAGAGGTCGGTTGCAAAAGTGTGTCCCTTCATCACTAATCAAGGCGCGTGGACATCCGAATCTCACAAAGATGTTTTTCTTTAGAAACTTCATGACCGTCTTATGATCATTGTGAGTTGTGGCCTGAGCCTCCACCCATTTCGATACGTAATCTACGCAGACTAAGATGTATTTATTTCCACAAGATGATGGGAATGGTCCCATAAAATCGATACCCCATACATCAAAGACTTCTCATTCTAAGATGGGTTTCAATGGCATGTCGAAATGCCTTGTTAAAGTTCCGGTTCTTTGACACCTATCACAAGCTTTACAGAAAGCTTCTGTATCTTTAAAGATCGTGGGCCAATAGAAGCCGGATTTAAAGATCTTAGCAACGGTTTTCCAAGGACCAAAGTGACCTCCAGTGGGTCCACTGTGGCATTGCTCAATAATATCATGTTGCTCGGATTCTGGAACACATCTTCTCAGCAAACCATCTTTACAAATCTTGAAGAGGTAAGGTTCATCCCAAACGAAATTTTTCATATCCGAGAAGAATTTCTTCTTCTCCTGATACGACAATTCTGGGTCAAGGTATTGGGAATGAAGGTAGTTGACGATGGAAGAATACCATGGAACATCTGGAGCACAACCGTCGATAAGCATGATATTCTCCAGAGGAAAGTAAAGATCTATATCGTCAGGGTCATCCTTTTCCTCACTCAACATTCTTGAGACATGATCAGCCACTACGTTTTCACTGCCCTTTTTGTCTTTGATTTGGACATCAAACTCTTGTAGGTCGATCCAACGCGTAACAAGCGCGTTTAGCCTCTTTCATAGTCATGAGATATCGCAAAGCAGCGTGATCACTCCACACAATCACTTGAGCACCTAGCAAGTAACTACGAAACTTGTCCATAGCCAAGACTACGGCCAATAATTCCTTTTCAGTAGTCGTGTAGTTTACTTGAGACGGATTCGATGTGTGGCCGGCATAATAGATTGGCTGGAATTTCCTTTTTTATTCTCTGTCCTAAGATCGCACTAACAAAGATAGTTTGACGATCACACATAAGCTCGAAGGGGAGATTCCAGTCAGGCGAAATAAGGATCGGTGCAGAGATTAATCGACTTTTAAGCTCCTCAAACGCTTGCTTGCAACTCTCATCAAAATCGAATAGAAACGTCTTCTTTAAGTAGGGTGAGCAGGGGCTTGGCTATCTTGGAAAAGTCTGAATGAATCTCACATAAAACCGACATGTCCAAGAAAACCTCTGACTTCGCGCACA
Organism: Gentiana macrophylla; assembly: GCA_026214975.1. Lineage (NCBI taxonomy): Eukaryota > Viridiplantae > Streptophyta > Magnoliopsida > Gentianales > Gentianaceae > Gentiana > Gentiana macrophylla. Next base: position 111,295 of record JAOBSW010001014.1, on the reverse strand, counting down.
TTCTTAGGATAACTCATCTTCCCGATAGCTTCTACTTTGGCTCTGTCTACCTCAATACATTTGGTGGAGATCTTGTGGCCAAGAACTATTCCCTCATCTACCATGAAATGGCACTTTTCCCAATTTAGTACTAAGTTCTTTTCCACACATCTGGATAAGACCTGGTCAAGATTATCAAGGCAATCATCGAAAGATTGACCAAAGACCGAAAAATCATCCATGAATATTTCCATACACTTTTCAACTAGCCCACAAAGATAGCCATCATACATCTCTCTCTGAATGTAGCTTTGGGCATTGCAAAGACCAAATGTCATCCGCTGTGTAGCGAATGTACCATAGGGACAAGTGAAGGTGGTATTTTCTTGGTCAACAGGATCTATAGGTATCTCGAAAATATCCCGAATATCCATCCAGAAACAGAGAGAATCGTATCCCGCCAGACGCCAAGCATCGATCAATGAACTGAAGGGAAAATGATCTTTCATGGTTACTTCATTGACATTTACGTAATCAATGCAAACTCAGTAACCCGATAATAAGCCTCAATGCTATTTCTTCTCCTTCTCATTCTTCTCAATCGTAATTCCGCCTTTCTTGGGAACTACAGAGTCGGGGATACCCATTCACCGTCGGCGATGGCATAAATGATACCCATATCCGGAAGTTTGATGATTTCTTTCTTAACCACCTCTTGCATATGAGGTTGAGCCTCCTCTGGGTCATCTAACACACACTCGCACCCTCATTAGTCTTGATCTTATGCATACAGATGTCGGGAGATATCCTCCGATATCTCCTACTTGCCACCCAAAGGCTTTCGTTCTTTTCAAGACGCGTTTATTAACTTCATTTCTTCTAGTCGAGACACTTGGCAGATATAATCAATGGAAGCTTGTCACCTTCTCTTAAAAACACATACTTTAGATGTTTAGGCAACGGCTTGATGCAGAGATCCGCAGGGGGTCTTAAAACTTGATTTGAGATCTCCACTTTTCAACTCAACATCGCTGAGTTTACTTAGTGGTCCCACCGCCAAAGCTTCTCCTTTCAATAACTCATCCTCAAATTCAAACTTAGCTGCTCTGACTCACCACACCATGATTATTCAAATTATCAACCAATCGCTCATATTCGGTTGCAATGACCATGACTTGCTTTTCCATGTGGTCATTGAAGTCATCAGACGTATCCTCAATGGAAAAGCCGGTTGGAGGACCAGAGGGTCTCTGAATGGATTTGGAGACATTATAGCTTACCTCTTGATCACCCACCCGTATAGTCACTTTGCTACCATCACAGTCAATGAGGGCTCTAGCTGTAGACTGTTAAGGGTGATTTTATACGTTTTATAAAGATATATTTTGTAACAATTTCCCCCATATTCGTATGTTTCTCATAGAAATCGAGCGTTATATTGAAATATTGAGTAAGTGGTGTTTTCAATAGTTAAATTGCAAAACGTAACGAATTATGTGCTTAAATTGTGATTTTATATTATTTTGGAGTAATGTTACGCTTTGGTATGTTTTACTATCTTTTAGATACATGTTTTGAGCTAAAAGAGGATTAGAAGAGGTTGCATTCGGATTTTCTACATGAAGAGAGAGATAGGGATGATGAGAAAAAAAGGATAAAGATGAAGAAATCGCTTCCAGGCATCTTTGGGCGTTCGTTCATGTCCCGTCCACTATGGACGGGCGTCCCATTGAATCGATGGCGCCCAAGAGAAGAATTTTGAATAGAGAGTTTGGGCAGAGGTCGGACGAGCGCGCACAAGGCGTCAAAGAAGTTGGGCGGCGTCCCAAGTGTTCCAGAGCAGGCGTCCGCGGCCGACTTAAGCACAACCGACCTAGTTTTTGACCTAGCCGACTTATTTTCCTATTTATAGCAAAGCGGCGCCCCAAACCCTAAAACAGAAGTTTTGACATCAGATTTTCTCATAACGGCCGCTTCGCTCGAGAGTTTCAAGGCCGATCACCCGAGCCTTGTGCTCGGGTGATCCGGGTTAGATTAGGATGCTTTTGTTTTATTTGTGATTCATGGAGATCATCCATTGTATAAACTATGTGAGTTTATCTTTTAATTTATTCAATCCTTTGTTTATCTTTATGATCTTTGATTCGTTTTGTATCTTCCTATGCTTATGTGCTATGCAATCAATATCGAAAGATGAATTGTTATTGATGTTTACCGTATGACGAGAGTCGGTGTAAACCTTAGATCACCATAGGAAAGATTAGACTTTTAACCTTGACATAACGGAAGTTGATAGGTTAGATTTCTAGGTTGTTAGATCTAATAAATCTTGCACCTTGTTTTGAGAGCGTTAATCTCTATAGATCGGAAGATGATGAGATTGATAGACGGATTACTCACGGAAGTAGGAATTCATACCTTTGATAGGTGAAACCACAATATTGAATTAAAATCATGAGATGAACTAGGATCGAAATCACTTGGTTTGTATATTGTTTGATCCCATGTGTCTTTGTTTTATGTTCTTTTCGTTTATAGTTTTATTTATTTATTATCGCTTTTATCCTTCCTGGCTTTGGATTTACAATCCTCTGTCCAGTTTATTTTCTGTTTTAGTTTAGGTTTAGTAATAAATAGTAGTAACAATTTAAGGAATTAATAAGATTATATTCAACATCCCAATTCCCTGTGGATCGATACCCGTACTTACCTTACTATGCTAGCAATTACCCGATATTCGGTCGGTTAGGAGTTAGTTTGCATGTTAGGTATATGTTTATAAATTATTTTTTGTTTAGTGATGCAAAATCCTCCGAACGTAGACAGAAAGGGTCTTTCAAGTATCAGGGGGACATTTTCATCCTTATCAATGTCTAGGACGTACCAGTCAACAGGAAAGGTAAATTTATCAATTTGAACTAATACGTCCTTGAGATCCCCATGACTTTCTTAGAAGATCTACCAAATAATTGCAAATTCATGGTAGTAGGTTCTAGAAGATCATTTAAACCAAGCTGCTTGCACACAGACAATGGCATCAGGCTGATGGATGCACCCAGGTCACATAAGGAGTTTGGGAAGACTAGGCCTCCCATTAGCAACATGAGCACAAATTTCCCAGGGTCACCCCTCTTGGTTGGTAGATCTTCATAATTGATCATAGAGCAATCCTCACCAATCAACCGATCCATGTCTGCTAATTTCTTCTTAGAAGAAACAACATCCTTGATGAATTTAGTATACTTAGGCATCTCGACCAAAACCTCGGATAATGGAAGATTAACCTGAGTATTTTTCAGAAGGTTTAGCACTTTTTCATACTTTTTATCCTCACTCACGGAGATGTTGCTTTTTCTAGGTGGAAATGGGAGCTTATTCAAGTCACTCTCAGAAAAGACTTTCTTCGAGGAGGAGGCGATAGCTTTGTCTTCCAAATCCTTCCACCTCACCACTTTTTCGGTCTTCTTACTAGTCGGATCGGCCTCTCCGACTCTCACTGATTCTTCATTCCTCGGGGTTCGACCACCGAGGACTTTCAACTCTTTCACCTCTCAAGGATCACCACACCGAGTATTCTCTTGCGACCAAGGGGAACGTGGGTGCTCGACTTCCCTCCCCTTATCACCGGCGGGAGGGGTTAGTGGTTTCCTGGTTCGGAGACCACTTAGTTGAGTACCGGATCTTAGATTCATTGCACTTTGGCCTCTTCTCTACCATACGAAATTGAAGGTACCAGGTCGGTGCATTGGCTATGATTTAAATCGGCTTGAGCAACTTGACCACCCTTTGGATTCTTTTACGTGGCCCTGGGCGGTGCCTTGGGGGTCTAAAGCTAGCTGTTCACCCAATTGCCTAATTGCCTCTCAAGATTCTTGTTTGTGCTCATCGGGAGTTGGATGTTTTTACTTTGCTCCTCCACTTTAGCTTCAAGTATTTGGGTGAGAGGGCCTTGAGAGTTTTGAGATTCTGCGAATATGGTGGCTGGACCGATTCTAAAAAGCAGAATTAGAATTGGTAGGCCAACTCTGATTGAACCTTTGATTTGTATTGGAAAAATTATTGCTTTGGTTCTGATTCAAACCAGGGTTTCGATTGAAGTTTTGATTTGGATTAGAAGTTAAATTTGGATTAAAACTTGGATTCTGGCTGAAACCTTGGTTTTGAAAATTATTTTCGCCAGAGAATTGATTCAACCTCTGATTGGACTGGCCAAAGAACGCATTCACTTCAGCACTTTTTCCGTTCATAGGATAGAAACGAGAAGTGTGTCCCACATCGTCATAGTTCTGACATGTGACTTGATTATACTGTCCATAATAATGAACATCATTAACTTGACAGGGAGCAGGGGGATTAAATTGACACTGGCCAATCATATGGCGGTCGGCGGCGATTTTCACAATCTGAACACGAGAGTTTACGTGGAAAAGGAAGTTTGATTGATCGGATTGGAAATTTGAGATGTTGCCATCTGCTTCTGCAGCATGGCGATCAAACTTTGCATATTCACTTCCTCAACCTTAGGAGGAGGAGGTGCTTGAATGGCTTGATAAGAGGGAGCATAATTATATCTAGCAATGTCCTCGAACAATGTCCACCCTCTTCCGGTGTTTTCTTCAAAAATGCCCACGGAAAGAACTATTGACCATGCCCTTCGTGAGCTCGGTCAATCCGGCCGAAAAAAGTATTGACTTGCCTTTGTAGCGGCAAGCCATGATGGGGACACTTTACGAGAAGAGACTTGAATCTCTTCCAACATTCGAAAAATGACTCATTTTCTTTACGATAGAAACGTGAAAATGTCGTTTAAACAACTGGTCGTCTTTGAAGGTGGAAAGTATTGACTTAAAAATTCTTTTCAAGTTCGGACCAGGTGGTAATAGATTCAGTGAGAGAGAGACATACCACTCTTTAGCTTCTCCTTTTAAAGAAAATGGGAACAGTTTCAGCTTTATAGCATCCTCACTTACTCCTTGGATGCGAGTTGTACCGCATATTTCTAGAAACGTGTGTAAGTGAGTATGAGGATTTTGACTGATAACCATGAAAAATAGATGCATGTTGCATCATTTGAATGAGTCCGGGTTTCAGTTCAAAAGTAGGTGCAGTGATGGCTGGTAGAATGATAGCCGGGTTGACCCTGACTTCACCAGGCATGGCGTAATCAGCCAACGTACGTCTATCTTCAGCAGCCATAATGACTATATTCTCTATCTCTTGAGCTAGATCCCGCCGATATCTCGATCGATTTGTGTTCTCTTAAATCGGGAGGTCCGCAAAACGGAGCCTTCTCTGTTTGGTCGGACTATGGTCCGCTCGAGTCGGTATAGAGTAGTGGCCCCTTTGACTCGAGTTTGCATAAACCGAGACCAAATTCTAGTTGTCTAACGAGCGACGAGATAGGAAAATAATGGCGAGCAGACCAGGCGTGCGTCCAAGTTACTTGGGCGGGCGTCTGCTGGAGAATGAACAGGACGGGCGTTCGGATAACCGGACGCTCGTCTAACCGGTAGAATAAATGAATAGAGTTATAAAAATAGACCGGATGGGCGTCCACCACCCCAGACGCCCGTTTACTGGAACAGAAAACGAAACAGAAACTGAAATGAAGACGGAAAAGAGATAGGGGAAAAACGAAACAAATTTAGGAAAACCTAATTGCACGTCACAAAACCTAACTACTAAAAACCCTAATAACCTAAATAACTGACTAGAAAGATTAAAAACGAGAAATAAAATTAAAACAACAAAATAAAAACTAGACAACCGTCCGGTTCCCCGGCAACGGCGCCAAAAACTTGTCACAGATTTATCTAATGCAAATAAACTAGTAATAATATTTATAAATCCGATATACCTCAAGTGCAAGGATCGTAGTAAAGAGGTTGATACCGGGTCGATCTTACAGGGAATTGGGGTTGTTTAAACTAGTTTTTATTATCTAACCTAACTATGTCACAATTACTACTAAAAAGATGTGAAATTGAAACAGGGAATAACTAACAAGAAAGATAACGAACATAAGCTGGACAGAAGATCAAGATCTAAAGCCAGGAAAATAAGATTGCGAACCAATTAAACTAAATCTAATCCTAATATGCAATAAAAAGACGAACTAGGCTAAACAATTCAAGTTCAAAGGATTTTAATCAATAAGTTACGAACGAACAAGCAATTGATCCACCTATCCTACAACTATCAATTCCTATCTCAATTATCTCGTGAGTTTTAACCAAGTTGTGATTCACCTAGCCAAGGTATGAACTCCTAATTTCTTAGAAAAGTTCGTTTCTTAATCTTCTATCTCTCGATTTTAAAGATTCATACTTTCAAAACAAAGGTGTAAGATTTATCAATCTAGTTATCTAGAAATTCAACCTAATTAACACTCGTTATTTTATAGGTTAAAAATCTAATCTTTATTATATTGATTCTAGGGTTTAACAAGATTTTCATCTAAATCAAACAAACAATCAATCATGCAATGATCTATCGATATAATTGCAATTAACAATGATAAACGATAATAAAGATACAACTTGAATAAAATACTCACAAGATAATCAAGAAACGAAACTGAATTGTTGATCGGATGGCTTCACAAAGCTTGTTCAATGGAGGTCTAGCCTCTCAACATCCTCTTCGAAACTCGAATTTGTTTAAATAAAAGTGCATAAAAAGTATTTGAATAAAAACTGATTGTAAACTAAGGAAAAACGCAGCTGAGCCGCCCCTAGGGTTTAGGGTTCGAATGTATGATGATTTATGTGGAGAAAACCGCAGCTATTTATAGATTTTCAAGTCGGTTCTGCTAAGTCGGCGCTCGGACGCCCGTCTGGATGGGTGGACGCCCGTCCAGCCTTCAGTGCAAACTTTGAATTGGGCCGAGTCATGGCCAGGCGCCCGTTCTTCTTTTATTGTGAGACGCTCGTCCACCGAATATCTCGAAACTCAATCAAATTTCCTCTCACGGGCGCTTTCGTCCACCGCTTGATTTCCCGTCCAGATGGACGGGACTTGAACGCTCGTTCAGATTGACTTCAAAACTGATTTTTCCATCTCTTTTGAGCCAATATCATGCATCTACAAGGTAATCAAAACATCGCAAAATGTAATATCATTCAAATCAACATAGAATCATCAATAAAACACATAAATTAACCAGTTTTGCGACTAACCCGTTTAAAACCTCATTCGCTCAATAAATCAATTAAACACCTAATTTCTATGCGAATTATACGAATATGGAGGAAATCATTATAAAATATAACGTTATAAATCATATAAAATCACCCTTAACAACAAATAAGATATATATATATATATATATATATATATATATATATATATATATATATATATATATATATATAAAGCATGATTTTGAAAACTACTTGAAAATGTGTGATCTCCTTGTTACCAAAAATTAGATCTGAACAAGTTACGATACTAGGAACACTTTGCTCCGATACCAATTGTTGGTCCCAAAGAAGGTAAAACTATAGTCGAGAGGGGGTGAATGACTATAGTGGAGTTTAAAAAACTTTCTTGTATTTAAAAGCTTTTGGGTACGGATAAGTCCTTCTTAATATGTTGTTTCAAAGTAGTTTATGCAATCACAGATATATGATATAATTTAAGCAATTAGATAAATGCATGAAGGTAAATTCTTTGAAAGTAAATTGACACAAGGTTTATAGTGGTGCGGGTGGGTGTAATCCCTTAATCCACTCTTCTCACGTGATGATTGGAGGAATTTCACTATTGTTTCCACAGATACAATAGCTTGATTGTCCTTGACTACACAAGCTTCACAATCTTCAAGACTATCACTCCACGACTTCAACGACTTGGTGACTCAAGATCTTTCAACTCGCTCCTTGGGAACAAATCCTTGGACTATCACAAACACAACTCCTTCTCGGATGGCTCGATTCGATTTGCTTGATTAAAGTGAATTAGATTCACAAAACTTGTTGATCAGACTCAATGCTTGATGTTGGAATTGTAGTTCTGAGTTTTGAGTTGATCACTAGATATTCCTTTTTAAGCACAAATGAAGGCCTTTTGATTTGACAGAGTTTCTGCTTGTAAATACTCAGACTTGATCGTTCTCTTGTATGTGTGTTTTTCTTGTCTGTCAATGCCTTTTATTTATAGCCTTGATAGTCCTTGATTTGAATTTCCGTCCGTTGGCTAAATTAATGAGGGGAATAATCCTTGATTTTATTCTTGATTCCCCCTTAATTATGTCCTCCTTGATTTCAGTGATCGGATTTTTCTTCAAACGTTTATCAGAAAATTCGTCCTTGATTGATCCTCAATTGATTGTGCATTTAATGCTTGATCCTCTGAATATTCTTCATATTTCAAAATCTGATCAAGTAAAGTTTACTTGGCCGTTCCATGAACGTTAAGTGATCTTTCTGACTTTTCCGCTTAGGTCTTCCTTCACTGCTTTGTCATTACTCAGCCGAAAGTCAGTTCACTTTGCCGATTTACTGTTTTCTTCATTCTTTTTAGTTTAGGAGAATCTTTGTACTTCACTGATCCTTGATTTATGTGAGATCAGTGTACACCATATTTAAACATTAAGTTTCATCACTTGGAATGTAGCTTAGACTTATCCAAGGTCATCACAGACTTCCTTGGTTATAAGTCAGACCATATGTCTTTATGCTTCTCTGCTGGTACTAGGCCGCTTTTACTTTGGCGAACATCTGATTTTACTTTGTTGTCCTACCAACTAGTACAATACTTGTCTGACTCAAATTATACAACATGTCAGACTCTAAGTAAAGACTTATATAGAGAATTCTAACTTATTTCCAGGCTTGCTATAACATCTAGTATGGCCATCATCAAAACATAATAAAATGTTCCTAACATGGTGAATATATCTGCCGGTTGATTTTCAGTTCGAACATGTTGTGTTTGAATCATCCCTTCTTGAATTTTTTGTCGAATTAAATGACAATCAATTTTGATATGCTTGGTTCGATCGTGAAATACCGGATTTGAAGCTATGTACAAGGCAGCTTTACTGTCGCAAAACATGCTTGCTGGGCCAAGATGTTTCACCTGCAAGTCATTGAGAATATTTTGAATCCAAGTGAGCTCACAACAAGTTGAGGCCATAGCCCGATATTCGGCTTCCGCACTAGACCGTGAGACGGTTGATTGCTTCTTTGTTTGCCACGAAATTGGAGCTTCACCAAGCAGTATACAATATCCAGTAACGGATCTCTGTGTATCTGTGCATCGTGCCCAATCAGCATCGCAAAAAACATTAAGTTGCAATGTACCTATTGAAGGTAAGAGAATTGCTTGTCCCGGGGCACATTTAATGTATCTCAACACCTTGTGGGCTACTTGTAAATGGGGCTCTTGAGGCTTATCCATGAATTGGCTCAACACATTCACGGCATACGCTAGGTCCGGATGGGTAACTGTCAAATAAATAAGACGTCCCACCAACCTTATGTAACTCGATGGATCTGCTACTAATTCTCCATCATCTTGTGTCAAGACAACATTTTGATCAATCAGAAAGCGGGAAGGTTTTGTTCCTAACAGTCCCGCATCCTCCAAGATTTCTAATGCATATTTGTGTTGTGATAAAGTGATCCCACGTTGTGAACGGGCAACTTCAATGCCGAGAAAATATTTTAATTGACCCAAATCCTTGAGTTTGAATTGTTTTGATAAGAAAAGCTTCATGTCTTCAATTTCCTCCAGATTATTTCCGGCAAGTACAACGTCATCAACATATATGAGTAAAGATAAAATATTACAATCCCGTATTTGGACGAAAAGAGAATAATCCGCTTGTGATTGCATGAAACCTGCATTTTTCAAAAAATTGGAGAGCTTACGGAACCATTGTCTTGAGGCTTGTTTCAACCCATATAGTGATTTATGAAGACGACAAACACGTGTCTCCCCTTTTCGTCCGTATCCGGGTGGTAAGGACATATATACTTCTTCTTCGAGGTCATCGTGGAGAAAAGAATTATTTACGCCAAGTTGGTGAAGATGCCAACCCTTTAAAGCTGCGACACTAAGCAAAGTTCGAACGGTAACCATTTTTGCAACGGGTGCAAAAGTTTCATGATAATCCACACATTTGATTTGGTCAGAGCCTTTACAACGGCGTGCTTTATAGCGCTCAATTGTGCCATCGACTTTTAGTTTGATCTTGTAAACCCATTTACGACCAATGGACTTCTTATTGGGTGGTAAATGAACCAAAATCCATGTGTTATTGGCACGAAGTGCATTGATTTCTTGACCATGGCATCACACCATTTTGGGTCACGAGTTCCTTATGCAAAGAAAGTTGAGCTGCATATATTTTATGAGTATGGAATGACGGTTATAGGATAAATAATTAGCGAGAGGGTAAGAAGTACCTGAGTCGTCCGAAGAAGAAGACAGGGTTGTGCGTGCAGGTAGAACAGTATCAATATGAAAGTGTTGCATGTAGCTGGGGGCTTTGGTGGGGCGGTTGCTTCGGCGAAAAAGTTAGTACTTAGTTTCATTGGTATACTTTTTTTCATCTTGAGTATACTTTTTTTTATTAATCGCTTAATATATTATACTTTTTTTTCATTAAAAACTAATACTATTTCATTGAACCCATTGATTACACTTTCACACGAAGACATAAAACTATGTCTTTAACACTTACTACTCCTAGTTCTTCAATGTTAGTTCATTTTCTAATTTTGATTTATAACTCTTGTGGGCTATAGTTTCATAAATCTAAAAAAACAAGCCTTAGTTTCATAACTCTTGTGGGCTATAGTTTCATAACTCTGAGTGGCTTTGTGTTCAAACAAGTTTCATACTACACTCACTACACACCATTCACCATTCACTACAAACACACACTACAAAATTATCACACACACACACACACACACAATACTATCCATTTATCCATCAAAAACACTATTATCCATTTATCCATCATAAACACTACTATCCTTCATTTCAACACACACACTACTATCCCTTTATCCATCAAAAACTACAAAATTACTACACTACTCACTACACACAATTCACTACACTACTCACTACACACCATTCACTACACTACTCACTACATTATCACTACACTACCCACTACATTATCACTACACTACTCAAATCCCAATATTTGTTTCATTTACAACATTATATTTTGTTAATTTATTATTTGTAATCTTCCACATTTAACTAATCATGTGTATTAGATAAGTGTAAAATAAGTTGACATGTGTTGCAATATATCAATGTCGAATTCAGAGTTGTTTCAGCATAACACTCAAATAATTGATATAGAAATAAAAAAGCAAACTGGATTCCACTAAAAAAAAAAGTGGCAATAACGTAAAAGAAACGAAATGGATGGACATATCTATTGTTTTGCTGTGGTGGTTGGCGATTGATGGTCCAACAAAGGAGGAGATTAGGGAGGAGAGTGCTGCTGCTGGCCGGAGGTGACACCCGAAGTTCGCTGGAGGAGATTGTGGTTGTTGCAATGCCGCCATGCAAAGAGGAGGGGTGCCGCTGCTATTTAGTGTAGATATGCGAAATTAAGCATCTGGAACGGAGGGGGCAGGTTTCAATCGGGTTGGGGCGGGTTTAATTGCAGAAAATTGGGAGAGGAGAAGAAAAATGAACGAGGAAGAAGAAAGGGGGTTCGGGCATATTTTATTAGGTTAACATGTTTTTTGGGATGACTATTCTTTGTTGGGACGACATTGTCGTCCCATTAAAGTATTAAAATTATTAAATATTGAGATAACTATCGATCCTCGGGTTTGAAATCATCAATCGACTAATTAACGAGCCCCGGATTTGAAATCAATACTCAATATAATTATATAAATTACATATTATATAAATTATTAAAATTATATAAAAAGACTTGAAATCGTTTAATCGATATCGCATCTCAGGATTGAGATCAATCGCTCGTTAACGAACCCCGAGATATAAATCAATCGATCGATAACGAACTGACGATCTATAGTAGAGAGTACTATCAGAATGATCTATAAAGAAAGATATCGGTTTGAAATCACTTAATCAATAACGGATCTCGGGATTGAGATCAATCGCTCGGTGACAAACCCTGAGATTCAAATCAATCGCTCGATAACGAATTGACGATCTATAATGGATAGTACTATTAGAATGATCTGTAAGGAAAGATATCGGTTTGAAATCACTGATTCGATATCGGATCTCGGGATTGAGATCAATCGCTCGTTAACGAACCCCGAGATTCAAATCAATTGCTCGATAATAAACCACGATTGTTAACTCATTCGCTCGATAATGATCGATTGAGCCATAGTAGATAGTACTATCATAATGATCGATAACGATCTAACTCATTCGCTCGATAATGAAACCCGAGATTTAAATCGATCTCTTAATAACGATCCCCGACTCTTAACTCCTTGGCTCGATAACGATATATCGAGACATAGTAGATAGTACTATCACAATGATCGATAACGAACTAACTCATTCACTCGATAACGAACCCCGAGATTAAAATCGATCTCTCCTTACCAATAATGATCTAACTCATTCACTCGATAACGATCGATCGAGCCATAGTAGATAGTACTAACACAATGATAGATAACGATCTAACTCATTAAAACCGATAACGAACTCCGAGATTCAAATCGATCTCTTAATAATGATCCCCGACTCTTACCTCCTTCGGCTCGATAATGATCCATCGAGACATAGTAGATAGTACTATCACAATGATCGATAACGATGTAACTCGTTTCGCTCGATAATGAACCCTTAGATTCAAATCGATCGCTCGATAACGAACCCCAAATTCAAATCGATCATTCAATAATGAACCCCGACTCTTAACTCATTCGCTCGATAATGATCGATCGAGCCATGGTAGATACTACTATCACAATGATCGATAACGATAACGATCTAACTCATTCGCTCGATAACGAACCCTTAGATTCAAATCGATTGCTCGATAATGAACCCCGAGATTCAAATCGATCGCTCGATAATGAACCACGACCGTTAACTCAGTCGCTCGATAACGATCATTTGAGCCATAGTAGATAGTACTATCACAATGATCGATAACGATCTAACTCATTCGTTCGATAACGAACCTCGAGATTCAAATCGATCTCTTAATAACGATTCCCGACTCTTAACTCATTCGCTCGATAACGATCCATCTAGCAATAGTAGATAGTACTATCACAATGATCGATAACGACGTAACTCATTCGCTCGATAACGAACCCCGAGATTCAAATCGATCTCTCCTTACCGATAACGATCTAACTCATTCGCTCGATAACGAATTGACGATCTATAGTAGATAGTACTATCAGAATGATCTGTAAGGAAATATATCGGTTTGATATCGCTTAATCGATAACGGATCTCGGGATTGAGATCAATCGCTCGGTGACGAACCCTGAGATTCAAATCAATCGCTCGCTAACGAACTGACGATCTATAGTAGAGAGTACTATATATCACATTGATTTACAAAGAAAGATATCGGCTTGAAATCGCTTAATCGATATCGGATCTCAGGATTGAGATCAATCGCTCATTAACGAACCCCGAGATTCAAATGAATCCCTCGATAACGAACCGACAATCGATAGTAGAGAGTATTATCAGAACCACTTGTATTATCGTTCGATAAAGGAATTTTTATAAAAAATTATGAATTTTATATTTTAACGCAATGTTTATTAGAATATGTATATTAAAAAAATTATTTTTATTTAAAGGGACGAAATCGTTGTCCCTTCAAACAAAATATTTATAAAAAACTGAATCTTATTTATTAACACAACGTTTTATATTAAAAACAAATTTAATTACCTTTAAAGGGACGACAAGTGTCGTCCCTACAAACCTAAATTTTATAATTTCTTTTATATAACATATTATTTTCTGAAAAACGTTTAATGGGACCAATGTCGTCCCTTTAAACGAGAATTTTATAAAAAAAACTGAATCGTATTTATTAACACAACGTTTTATATTAAAAAAAAGAATTTGATTTCAAAAAAAAAAAAAGAATTTAATTTCCTTTAGAGGGACGACAAACCCAAATTTTATAATTTCTTTTATATTAACACAACGTATTATAACATATTGTTTAATGAGACGACATTCTCATCCCTTTAAATTGTCCTGTCCACGTGGAAATCCAAGCTGACACGGTGGGGTCAATATTTTATTTATTGGGACGACATTGTAAATCCCTTTTAAAGTTTCCTCCAAAAATCCGCCCAAAACTTTGATTATTGTTGAATTCATTTACGAGGGCGACTTTATCATCGCAATATAAAGGTATTTAAAGGGACGACGTTGTCGCCCCTTTAAAGCACAATTGTCCCTTCATCTTGCAATTCTTGTAGTGATCGGAAACCATTCAATTAAGTAAAACTTGATTGACATTACTTTATTATGGAATGTAAACGGAAAACATATACTTGATTGATTTTTTTTTGTATATTACTTTCAATTAAGTACGCTTGTTTTGGAACCAAAATTTAACTCGGAGAGGATCTAAACCAAGTTTACATGCCAGCTTTTCCCTTTGTTCGCGAATAGGGTGGGGACATTCATTATAGTACATGAGACGAAGAAATCAATAAGTAAACTGCAGACAAAGCAACATCAAGAAGATTAGGAAATTGAGAATCAAGTTGTTAATTCATTGCAAGATATACACACAATTGAAGAGTCCAGACATAAATATTTGTCCACTCTCACAATAAATTAACAAATTGGTGATTAGATGACATGGCACAAAATCAGACTAATGCAAAGCGACTTGAAAGTGGATGAAATAGAACGAGCCCCCGCAATCGTATAATTTTTGGTGGACACAACATTGACGGATAAAACGTGGGACACCCTCAAAAGAAGTGTTTTGCAGAAAACACCGCCGTTATGGAAAAAAAAAAAACATGAAAACTCATTTCGCCTTTATTCTAATCTCTTTAGTGTATTTGGTTATGCATTTTTATTTTCCAGGTTAAGGAAAACACCACCGTTGAGGAAAAAAAGCATCATTTAATTTTTTTTGGCAACACACACCGAGTCAATAATTATAGATTTGAAAACATTCAAAGACAAAAATTATTTGTTTTCCAATTAGATTTGGGAATCTGTGTGGTTTCTAGTTGTGTTTCTTGCTTCATGTTCTTCCATTTCAATAGACATTAGAGACAAAAATAATAAACACACAACATAAAGAAAAAAAAAAAAATATATATAATAAAAATCCATCGCAGAGTACCTTTACACGAGGCTCGGGATAATTGATATGCCATGATCAAGCGATCTGTAGTTCTATCCAAAGTCCATCTACAGGAATTTACGAATCCAAATGCATGGTTGTTAATTTGCTTAAAAGAATCTTAGGAAGAATGGCCTCCGGCTAATTTCCGTGAATATTTGGGTCCAGTTTTTCTCCCTTATATAGATTGTTTGTGTGTTCACAGTGCGGCGGCATGTATAGGGTTTAGGGTCACGACCCCTAAAAGCTTTTTCCTTTTATTGCATTATTTAAAAATTTTATACAGTAATTACTATTGATTGACCCGCTAATTTTTTTAGGGTTTATTATTAAAAAGGACAATTTGAACATACAAATATGCAAAAGAATAATGGAATTATTTTCGGGTAAAAGAGCGTATCTTTATTAAACTTTGTGATTTAAATTATCTAGTATTCAACTACCAAAGCGAATATATATTTTGATCGATTGTCGAAAGATGGTAATTCTTTCATTACATTTTTCTTTTTCGTCCTCTTTATTTAGACATCTCATTTGATATTTTTGAACATTATTTTGAGGTCATTTTGTAAAAAACCACATAAACATTGGAATAGTGAAACATTTGATTTGAGACCAGGTTTATTTACGAATGAAATGATGAATTTGGGGTTATGAGCAGTGAGATTTGTCCTTATCACCCAATTTATATTTCCATTATCACGATTCCTATTTTTCCTTTTTTTGTCCTTTTAAACCACTCCCCATTTTTTTATATATTGACCTCTCACCCGTAATCATATTTGTATTTTTAAATCAATTCTTATAAACATTTAATACGGTATACTTTTGCCCGTATCACCGAATTCTGCACCCATTCATCTGCTATTACATGTATTAAATTTCTTCTATTTGTTGAGTTATATTTAGTAATAATATTTCTCACTGAAAGTACATTTCCTCGGATATAGCCTTATGTTAGTAACTTTGCATACTTCAAAGGCTTCTCTTAAGTTGCTCATGTATAAAAGCCACGGTCCTGCTCTTGACTACAAGTCATTGACTAAGACTTCCATGCACTTTCTGATCTGATTAACAAATATCGTGTTAACCAGTCTTTAGTATGTTGCCACTGTATTTTTAAGACCAAATGGCATGGTTATGTAGCAAAAAGGTGCCAATCTCAGTGATGAATGAGGTTTGGAAACTTTCAAAGGTGCCGATCTCAATGATGGCATTTTTACGGTTCGTGCTCTATGGAAGTCTATAGAGATTACGAAATCATTTTACGTGAACGCGGATAGTAAGTATGTTAGAAATCGACTTCTACCCTCCAAAGTCGATTTCCTCATTTGGAGAGTGAATTAAACTCAATAGACTTCCTACTTTGGATAATTTGATTAGAAGAAAGATTACGATCCCGGATGCTACCTAACCTTTTTGTCATCTCTTTGATGAAACTTTGGACCATATCATGATCCAATGTGTTCATACTTACGAGCTTTGGTCTCTGATTTTTACTTGGTGTGGTATTGCTACTATCTCTGTCAATAGGACGACGAAATTACTTTTGGAACCACTCAAATCTGTTCATGTGTTCAAAGCAACTTCTCAGCACAATAAAGCTTGGTTTTACATCAAATGTACGGCCTTATGGTGGATTTGGAAAACAAGGAACAACATTATCTTTGAATCGGCCAAATTTGACATTAATCGGCTTCTATCGAATATTCAACAAACCTCGTATCTGTGGCTTTCTGAAAAATCGTCAAAATCAATTCGCGATTGGTACACATGGTCATCAAATCCTCTTCTTGGATGGAATGCGGATTAATCCATGACCTTGGTCATTTTGCTACTGCATTTTAAGCTTTATTAGTTTTTTCGACTCTGTTGCTATTGTTTTTACATTGTAATTACGCTTCGGATGGTTTTGATTCTCTGCATTTTTACTGTATTTACGTAATTTGTCCGTAAAAGCGTAACTTGTACCGTTTTCTTTGCTCTCTAGTCCCTTGCTAGAGAGTATTAATACAATAGATGTTCAAAAAAGGAGGGTTTTACTCGCATCCTCCTCTGCCATCTGATTTGATGATACCATTTATAAGAATCTAAGAAATCAATAAAATCTCAAAGCCCACCGAGAGCCTACCAATTTGTCTATATTTGGTAGCGGATAACAGTCACTGGGACATGATTTGTTGAGATCAATAAAATCTTTGCACATTCGTCAACTGTTATATGGGTTCGTGACCGGGACAAGATTGATACGCGTGTAACACACTGATACTAACAAGTGGACTATGTCAATCATGGTATAATATAACGAGTCATGTTCGATCACACATGAATCGATATTTAACATGTATAAACAAAACCAATGAACAAGTATTAGCAACAAAAGGTGGTTTTTGATAACATGAGTGTGTACATTGACCTCTTACAAATATAACCTAGCGATTATGAGAGAATATATCTAGTATAATTATAGCATAATTATAGCATAATTCTAAATATAGCCTAGGTTTTGGGGATAAGGCTCCTCTTCTTATATGACTTTGGGTCTATGTTTTTTACATGGTATCAGAGCATTAGGTTAAAACACCACGTTGCTTCCGCTGCTCTTCTCCGTCAATTTTTTTTTCCAGATTCCAATGGCTGACTCTGCCAACCCCAAATTTCATCCAGTCTTGGCTGTTAACAACATCAAGACATTGATCCCAATCACCTTGGACCGGGAATCCGGCCAATATCATTCATGGGTGGCTCTTTTTAAGGTTCAAGCTAAGCTTCATGATGTGATGGTTCGGCGCCAACGGAACCAACAGCCAAGGCAGCTGCCGATAAGGCTAAAACCGTAGATATTCCGCTTTGGAATCGTATTGATGCCATTTGTTTTGCGGTGGATCTATGCCACGGTGTCTCGGGACATCTTGGATCGCATTCTCGTTGAAGATGATCTGCCGCCCGGCGCTTGAGAGATCACGTCGGTGGTATGTTTCGGGACAACCAACCACAAGAGCTATGCATCTCAATAAGGAATTGAAACGATCGTCATTGGCGGATTTTCCGATACCAATGCGTATTGTAATTATGTCTGAAAACTTATAGATCAATTGAAGAATATAGGTGCAAAAGCGGATGATGATATTGTGATGCTTGAGATTGCTCGATGGCCTTACCGATTCCTATGACAATTTTGTTACCCATATTCAGCAGAAGAAACACTTACCGGATTTCGAGTCGATTCGTTCGAAATTAGCATTGGAGGAGACCACCAAAATTGCCAAGGCAAAAGCTGAAGCCGCGGCGGCGCTTCACACATAGACCCAGTATACCGGTAATACAGGGTCCCCATCGGGTTCATCCACCCGCTCTAATTCGAATGGGTACAAGGGAAAACATCAGAAATCGAAGAAGAATGGGGGTCAATCGGGTGGATTTCAAAATCCGGTGGAAAGGGGTATAATCGGTCTCAGCAGGACTCACCGCCGGCAAATGCTCCTCGACCGGCCTGGACAGCTCCGCCGCCTTGGTGGATGACATTTCATTATCAATGGGCTCCGCCTCCATGCCCCTACCCGACGCAGCCTTGGCCCCAGCCAGTTGGATCTCCAAACGGCACACACGGACCTCGGCAGCAAATGCCTCCACCACCTGCTTAATTTCCAACGGCTCATATGGCGTTTGATACCTCCTAGCAGTGGGTTCCCACTGAAATAGATCAGGCCTTTAACACCATGTCTCTCCAGCAGCCACCTGCACCTTGGATAATGGACACGGGGGCCACTTCCCATATGACATCATCTCCGGGTGCGCTTACGTCCTATTTTAATTTGAGCAATAGTTACGGGGTAGCGCCGGTAATGGTCATTCTATTCGATTCGGGGTTGAGGTAACACAACCTTACCTACCTCACATAAATCCTTATGTCTAAACAAAGTCCTTCATGTGCCCAATATTATTCAAAATCTTGTTTACATTCGTAGATTTACCGTTGACAATAATGTGTGTCACATTTGACCCATTTGGATTTTCTATAAATGATCTGCAGACGAGGAAACGAGATAATGAGGTGTAATAAATGCAGGGAGCTTTACCCCGTTCACAAACCCGGATAGACGACCGTCCACTTTTATTGCATCTTCAACATGGCATGCTCGTCTCGGTCACCGGGGCGTCCAGGTTTTGATTCATGTAATAATAATAAATTTATTGATAGTCCTTCCATTTCTAGTACTCATGCTTGCAAGTCGTGTGTATTAGGCAAGCAGATCAAACGACCATTTTGGATTCTCAAAATGTTGTTTCTTTCCCTTTTGATATTATTCATAGTGATGATGGACATCACTTATTTTGAGTACTTCCGGTCACAAGTATTATGTTCTTTTCTTGGATGATGCTACAAATTATTTATGGACTTTTCCCCTTTCCCATAAATCGCATGGTTTATCTATGTTTAAACGGTTGCACACCTTTATTCATACTCAATTTGCTCGTGAGGTCAAAAATATTCAATGTGACAACGGGGGGGAATATGATAGTCATCCGTTTAGATTATTTTGTGATTTGAAAGGTATTTCGTTTTGGTTTTCATGGCCACACACCTCATCCCAAAATGGAAAGGCAGAAAGAAAAATTCGGTCTGTCAATAATCTTATGCGCACGTTGTTGCTTCATGCATCCTTACCTCCGTCGTTTTGGCACCATGCTTTAGAAATGGCTACCTATCTTATCAACATTCTACCATCACGTCTATTATCTAACATGTCTCCACTTAGAATGTTATAAGGAAAAGACCTAGTTACTCACACTACGTGTCTTGGTGCTTGTGCTTTCCCTTATTTCCGTCCACCAAAATTAACAAACTACAAGCCCGATCAACACCATGTGTTTTCTTAGGGTATCCATCTCAACATCGTGGATACAAATGTTTTGATTTGTCGACTAATAAAATATTTATATGTCGACACGTCATGTTTGATGAATCCGTTTTTCCCTCCACACACTTTCATGCGACCAAACCAGATTTGTACAATTTCCTTCAAGATTCATATAATACCACAATGTTGCAGCAGCTTCTGGAGCCCAAACATTCGGTCCAGTCTCAGCAAAATGAACCCTCAACTCCATCTCACTCGGCCCAGCCTAATTCCAGCCCATCAGTCAACTCCACAAATCAGCCAAGCTCATCTTCCTCCACAGATCAGTCCCCTTCCTCGGCCCAGTCAAACACTCCACCCACATCTCCTCTTCGGCCCAACCCCCCACCTCTTATACCAGGCCCAGTCACACGCAGTACCCATGGTATATTTAAACCAAATCCCAAATATTTTTCGGACCAAGCCTATATGATACACAATACTCCTTCGCCATTACGAAAAATCCCGTGGCGCCTACTTCGACCCGAGGCGAGAAGCGGCTATGGCGATGAGTTTGATGCTCTTATTAAAATGGGATGTGGGAGTTGGTACCCCGCCCCCCGGGTGTTAATATTATTCGTTCGATGTGGATTTTTACTCATAAAGTTCATTCTGATGGTTCTTTTGAGAGGCATAAAGCCCGTCTAGTAGGTGATGGAAAAACACAACGTGTTGGTATTGATTGTGGGGAAACATTTAGCCCGGTGGTCAAACCGGCCACAATGCGCACGGTTCTCAGTTTATCGCTTTGCAAGGGATGGTCATTACGTCAACTAGACGTTAAAAATGCATTTCTACACGGGGAGCTCAACGAGACGGTTTATATGTATCAACCAATGGGGTTTCGGGATTCTCAATATCCGGATCATGTTTGTTTGCTCCGTAAATCTTTGTACGGTTTAAAACAAGCACCACGGGCTTGGTATCATCGCTTTGCGGATTTTGTTCTAGCTATGGGTTTTCGCAATAGTATCTCGGATAATTCTCTGTTTATTTATCATCATGGCAGTGAGATGGCTTACATATTACTTTATGTCGATGACATAATCTTGACAGCTTCATCCGATGCTTTACGAATCTCGATCGTTGACCGGCTTAATTCCGAGTTCGCTATGAAAGATCTTGGACATTTGAATTATTTTTAGGGATACGAGTTCTGCGCGACATAAGGGTGGCTTATTTCTTTCGCCGTCCAAGTATGCCCAGGAATTAATTGATCGCGCCGGGATGTCGTCATGTAAGCCTTTGCGAACACCTATGGATACTAACCCCAAACTTGGGTCCAAGGCAGGTCCTCCGTGCCCTACAGCGTCGTCCTACCGCGACTGGGTCGGCGCATTGCGATGTTGGCGTTCATCCGTCCGGATATATCGTATGCCGTTCAACGACTTTGTCTTCATATGCATGCCCCACATTTGGAACATATGAATGCACTTAAACGTGTCATTCGGTATTTGCGGGGGCGTCGCGACTTGGGATCCATTTATATCCCACGTCCTTACCGAGCTTATATCCTATACGGATGCCGATTGGGCGGGTGTCGGATACCGTCGTTCTACCGGGTTATTGTGTTTTCTCGGATAACCTTATCTCATTGTCCTCCAAACGCCAACCGACACTTTCGAAATCAAGTTCGGTGAGTACCGAGGTGTAGCTAATGTTGTTTCGAAGCGTGTTGGATTGAACCTATTGTTGGAGTTAGGTTGTCCTTGCGCAAGGCAACTTTGGTGTATTGTGATAATATTAGCGCGATTTATTTATCCGGTAATCCGGTTCAACATCAACGTACCAAGCACATCGAGCTAGATATTCATTTTGTTAAGTGAGAAGGTCGCCCGTGGCGAGTTTCGAGTGCTTCATGTCCCTCAAAGCACCAGTTGCGGATATTTTTACGAAAGGCTTACCACAAGTTCTTTTTGATGAGTTCGATCCGAGTCTCGGCGTTAAGTGATCCTCCCGTTTTATTTGCGGGGGAGTGATAACATAGTGTGTACATTGACCTCTTCAAATATAGCCTAGCGATTATGAGAGAATATCTCTACAGCATAATTATAGCATAATTCTAGGATCGATTTACGATTGTATTTTGTATATATATTTGCCTATTGTAAATGGAAAAGATCACGGAATATATTATTTACTGATCTTGGACCAAAATAAGCGTAAAGGGGGTATTTAATCTACTATAAAGAAACCAAAACACAAATTCAAGAGATTCTAAGAGATTATATGAAGAAAATTAACTAAATCTCACCATCAAATTACCCTCAATAATAATCAGATTCGATGATTCACACATAAAAACCTAATTCTACTAAATTAATGGTGTGATCCCACGATTTGGTTAATAATTACGGACAAGACATTAGAACCCAATATTTGAATTAACGGTCAATGGTGTACGTACTATATGTAATTTATTAACCATGCATTAATTGACTCTATGGGATGCCCATACAAGTATGGTAAACCTCACTCATGGGACTTTCCATCATATATGACGATTGCATGGCGATCTAGTTACCTACATCCAAATTATTTCTTCAACGGGCAATTTCTTCGAAATAATTTACAAAAGCATGCATACAATTAGCTATTTTTTATACATGACTCGATTAAGCTCAACAACTAGCACTACCGAGTAGAACGGTCAGATGCCAATCCCTAATTGCCGGATAGCCGGAAAGAATACATGCCGTTGTGCGGCGGAATCTGAGGTCCGTGTATCGTCTTTACGATCACACATCGAATACATAACTACATAGAAGACTGTGTCCGAATCACTTATCACATGATTTGAATAGCGAAAATCTTGCCTAGCATCGTATAAGCGAAAGTAAAACATCAAGTTATCCTAGAATAAAGCAAGCATGGACACATGTAGATAACTCAAATCTGATAATTCAACACGATTGACAAATATCCCTTTCGAATAATACTATAAAACTCAATAATTATCCTAAGGAGAAAAATTTATTGATGTAAAGTACGAAAAAGATGAATTTATTACATTACACTTTGGAACTAAGCCTTGATATACATTTAAACCGACCTAAAAGCCGCCTTAGGGCATCCTAAAATGCGTAGGAGCATTAAAAATTGACAATTTTGGGTTTCAAGCTGCCGAGTACCGTGGACTTTTCTTCCGAGGAGCCCATGGACCCACTTCATTCTTTTGACTATATATTGCCTTATGTGTATAGGAGTCTTAATTGCCTTGATTCCGTCTGTATTTTTGCACTTTGTTACACATCTAACTGTTTGATGCAATAGAGACAAAAACTTTTATAGTTTAACAAGCTTTGAAATTTAAATGAATGTAATCTGCAAAGTGCATTTTGATTTCTACTTTGTCTATAAATTGTTCATTTTACAAATAGATTATAAGATGTGTGTGGTTTGCTAGTCGTGTTTCTTAGCTTCGTTATTTGTTTATCAATATAAAACAGAGACGCTAATAACTATTGCATTACATTAAGGGGAAAGAATGCAATGGAAGAATGCCAATACATGAATGTCCCAGATAAATGATATGCTTTGATCGACGATCTGTTATCCCAAGATAAGTCTTTTCACAAAGAACGACAACACAAATAGGGAATCAAATCCGCTAAATCGTTACATGAAGAAAACAAACATTAATGTTTAGGAAAAGGTATACATTGAGTTTTTCGAAGCAAACACATTGGGGATATCTTCTATGCAAGCGGAATCGAAGTAATAGGGTTTGAATTCCTGCTCTTGAGGTACAGTGTCCTGACCAAGTGTTGCTTCCCGAACTAGGTTCTATAGGTGGAATCCCTATTTCCTTTTTTCACATTAAAGCCTAATAAAGCTAACTTCTTCAAGGTCTTCAAAATAAGAAGACACAACTTTGAGGAAGTTGATTTTCTGACCAACCGATAATCCAACTCCATGAAAAGACATTACTCTTTTTTCTCCAATAGTTTTTCAACCTTTTCCGTTGGAGGCATTATATCATAAAATAGTAATGCCAATTGATGTATGTGTGGCGAGGAACACCATCGATGCCGTTGAATCTGAAATTTTAGGGTATCAATTCGGAAAGAATTTCTAGGAAGTGATTCTGATGGTAGACTCTACTGGATGTTTGGATGCAAGGCCAGGTGCTTGTCCACGTACGGGAAATTTGGATCGTAATTCACAGTCTCATTTAGACTGTTAGATATGTAAGTAAAAGATATAAAGCCTCCCCCAACAATTTACTGTTACAAGAATGAAAATTTAATCTTACAAAATGAGCTTCAATCTATGAAGATTGCGGATGGAGATAGTCACATGATGCTCCCTTCCTGCAATGCCCGTTTTCATAGAATTTACAAACTCGTTGTCCTGTAAATTTTAGAGATTAATTTGCAATGCCCGTTTTCATAGAATTTGATAGTCACATGATGTTCTGTCTAGAGGTCACTACTTCTTGAATGAATCATGGATTCTTTGCACAGAAGCTCCACATGGGGGATTAAATGGTCTTTGTTTAAAAGCACGTAGTGGCAGCGAGCAATCCACCCCAATGGAAACCAATCATTCATTGCAAAGTTTACGGCTTCTCTGCAATTAAAACCAGGATAAGCGTATAAGAACACTCACATCAGTCTTATTTATCTGATTCTCTATTTTTACAGATACCTATCCAGAATTACATGCATCAAAATCTCTACCGCGTTTACTTTTGAATAGAGAATTTGTTTTCTGTGAAGAATTTAGAGATTACGTATTTTACATATCTGAGTAGAGATTCTGCTCCAGACAGACTTTAGAGGCTTGTTATTGGCACCACAACGGATCTAATGCTTAGGTTCAACATTGAAGAAGTTGAAGGTGGACTTTCGACCTCTACAAAGTCGAATGTTGAGCTTAGATTCAATGTGGTGCCACTAACAACCGCCCAGTTTTTAATGGATTTGAATGATTATATCTCAATTTGAATCAAACACATGCTTAAAATCTCACCATGGCTAAATACTGCATGATAAGCTCTAAGGAAGGTTATTACGAACTCCCCCGGATTCTGTAACGCCTTGTACACAGGGACATTTTGCTGCAAAAGTATGTTCGGAGGAAAGCTCCATCTTCTCCACCAGATGACAAAAAATCACGAGTATAAACTCGTTCTCTGTCCGCCTTTTCAAATTCTAAAGCCGCCACCGCTATTTCCGCCGCCGCCTCCATGAGACAACCTACCCCAAATGGGCCTACTACCACCCCTACCAAACCCCATTTCTCCACCATGGAAAGGCCAGTCTCTAGACACACCAAACCTATCACCGCCGCCATATCTGCTCTGTTGTTGGTTATTCCAACCCACCTCATTTCCTTTATAACCACCACCTGCAATAACCAAGAATTGTAGTTATTTTGCTATCGTTGGAATTGAAGTGAATTCAAGAATTACAAAGTTTCCTCCTTCAAACGAATGTCAATTCAAACATTAATTAAGGCTATCATACAAATGGCTGAAAAAAAAAAAAAAAAAAAATTGACATAAACAATTGGCCACTCTAATAATAAATTAACATATTGGAACGTCGGATTAAATGACATGAAGCAAAATCAGAGTAATACAAGCGATAGAAAAGTGAATGAAAAAAGTGATATATCAATCGAGAAAATGAGAGGCCTTCTCAATCGTGTAATTTTAAATTGGACCCAACATTTACATGAAAAGACGGACAAAGCGAGGGACATCATTAAAAGAAGTGTTTTTTTGTAGAAAACACCACTGTTATGGAAAAAAAAAGATAAAATCTTTCTCCTTTATTCTATATTTCTTTAGTGTAATTGGTTCTGCACTTTTGTTATTCTCATTATGGAAAACACCACCGATCGTGAAAAAAATAAGCAAAAGCATCGTTTAATTTATTTCTTTGCAACAAACACTGAGGCGAAAATTGTAGATTTAAGTAAACACTCAAGAACAAAATTGCAAGTTTTCCAATTTTATTTGAGATTCTATATGGTTTAGTTTGTGTTTCTTTGTTTAGTGTTCTTCCATTTCAATAATTAGAGGCGAAAATTACTAACACGGAAGATAAATGAAAAATTAAATAAAAAGCCATCGTAGAGTACCTTTACACAGAGGGCCATGGATAATTGATATGTCATGATCAATGATCTGTAGATCTATCAAAGTCCTTCCACGGAAATTTACGAATCCAAATGCATGCTTGTTGATTTGGTTAAAACAATCTTAGAAAGAATGAGCTTTGGCTAATTTTGGTGAATATTTGGGTCCTAATTTGCTCCACTTATATGAGGCGGATCTATAGAGAACCGAGGGATGCTCGTCAACCCCATTTACGGAAATTACTAAAATGCCCATTGCAGTACTAATATTCACAAGGAATTACTACGTATATTTTGTTGTTTTCTCTTGAAACTAAATTTTTATGTATTGTGGAGTTAATGTCTCTAAACTTCAATGAAGCTAGGGGTTTCGATTCCCCTTGGTATCGTTTGTATCGTTTTTTCCAATCTTTTCTTTTCTTCTATTCTTTTTCAAACTCTATACTATTCTTATACAAACTATAGAATCTTTTTCACTTGGCATCAGTGTACACCATATAGTTAGAACACTCCCATCAGATCTTCTTAACGAATACTCTATAGTACAGATTTTTTTGAGGGCCTATATTCTGATTTTAAATACGCGTTTTTCAAGTTCATGGAATCTCTATTCAAAATACGAAATATATCAGAATCTATATATTACATAACACGGTAGATATAAAGGAAAATTTACAGAATCTGGATGAATGCGCTAGATGTAAAGAAGAATATAGTATCTCCTGCAGTGTTATTTTTCCTGTTGAAAATCTCAATAATAGAGTTTTTAAGAGATTTACGTTATCCACTGCAAGTTCTTTTATAGGAGCCCAAAAACCAAAATATCGGTTAGAGCCTTATATCATTTTGGTGCAACTTGGTTTTAAAAGAATGATGAAACATATATTTAATATCTTTCATTATTAGTATGAAAAAATCAGTAGCAAACTCATGACATTATATATTCTTAACGAAAAATTTCAAATATTAAAACTTGAAGTAAAATGGCACTCCAATTTAAATTTCTTCTATTTGTTGAGGTATATTTACTAAAAAAACATTTTTCATCATATACAAAAGTACAAATACATATACAAAATCAGTTTTGTTGTCATCCTTTAGAGAATATAAAAAAGACATTAACTTTTCCTACGCTCAATAAATATTTATTTTCAGTATACTTGGCATCAGGGCACGCCCTGTAGTTAGAATACACGCATCAGACGCTCTTAACGAATACTCCATTTTAAAACTTTTTTTGAGGGGTCTCTATTTTATAATTTTAAATATACACGTTTTTCTAATTTAAAGAATCTATATTCAACATGAAATGCATCAATTATGTATTTTACATAATACAGTAGATATGAAAGAAAATTTACAGAATCTGGATGAATGCGGTAGATATAAAGAAAATTTTAAGAATGCCAACTACAACAATTTTCCTATCGACAAAGTGGGAGAAGTGTTAGAAAATTTGAGGTTTGAATAACAACAACAATGTCGAAAAACACAGGAAAACTAAAATTCAGAAATTCGGTTTGCTTGATATGAACGCAGAATCATGTAAACACTTTCCTACAAAAGTTATTTGCCTCTTACTGAATGCCTAGGGTGACACAAATACTTTTGTGAGATAAGACTACGTTTTCCCTTCAAATTTAGGCACAAAAGATGAAGATTACTCTTGGAGATAGTTTAAGGTGTTTTTACTTTCAAAGATGAATGTGCTTCTCCTTTCTATATGTTTAAAGCACTCAAAAGATCTTATATATTGATGGAAAAACCGACCTCTTATGTATGCAACCTTTGGAAATAAGTTATATACATAAGCAGATTGAAAAGTAATTGAAAAGACACACCATTTCAGAATTTCGGACCGCATCCTTACGGATGAAGTTATCATCCGGACGGATATATCACAGTATCAAAGTTTTCACCGTTTCAGTCTTTCATCCGTACGGATAGATTCTTATCCGTACGGATAGCTATCTGTTTCTCCAAATTCTGAATTTTGGTCCTTTAAGTGGATTTTCAGTCCTTTAAGTGATTTTCCCGAACTATATTTGATCATTTAAATCCGTAAACTCGTAGATACTTATATGAGTGTACACTCCATACCTACAAACTCATATTATAGCATTCCGAGTTCACCCATCTTTGTACCAAACCCCGTTTACATAAATGAACATGGTAGCACTTAAATTACCAACAATACTCCCCCATTTAAGTGTAATCCTTGGTTTAGCTGAATAACAGTCAAAACATAGCAACTCATACATCATTGATAATGTCACGAAGATTGAATTATCACTTAGTAAAATTACACATTTCAAATATTCGAGTATTAGGGTGTGTCTAA
This sequence comes from Gentiana macrophylla, assembly GCA_026214975.1. Taxonomy (NCBI): domain Eukaryota; kingdom Viridiplantae; phylum Streptophyta; class Magnoliopsida; order Gentianales; family Gentianaceae; genus Gentiana; species Gentiana macrophylla. Next base: position 82,668 of record JAOBSW010001014.1, on the reverse strand, counting down.
GCATTGAACCCCTTTACACGTTTTGAATACATGAAGATAACATACACATGAGTTAATATAACTCCAAAAGCTTATTCTTGACACAAATTATTCAGGCCTTGTGTCCATATCCATTCATGAGCATATAGAAAGCCAACTCTCAAACTTTCTTGAAGCGGCCAAACTTCATACTCATATAGGTGAGCCTTTATATAATCATGCACCTGCAATAGCACTTTGTCAAAGACTCATTATGAAGAATCCCTTCATCCTTAACTTACAGGTAATAGCACATACCTCGGGATAATATCATGTGCTCAAATCTAGATAATAGGCCTTCAACATTGAATTCTGCCTCTAACATTGTATTAGAAGGGAATTGGGTATCCTATCACCAAGATTCAAATGAGTTGTAAACCCATCCCGATAACAGACTTTTGTACCAAGTCTCTAGCCAATCCTTTTGTTAAGTGATCAGCTAAGTTATGTTAAGATCTCACAAACACAACCGAAATCACCCCGTGAGTGATCAACTCACGAACCGCGCTATGTCTAACGCCCAGGTGTCGCGACTTACCATTATACACTTGACTATAAGCTTTAGACAAGGTAGAAGCACTATCACAATGGATAGAAATGGGTGATATTGGCTTTGGCCACAACGGAATTTCATAAATCAAATTCCTAAGCCACTCAGCCTCTTTTCCGGCTGCAGCTAAGGCAACAAACTCGGACTCCATAGTCGAGCTAGTAATACATGTTTGCTTTTTGGAGGCCCATGAAATGGCACCTCCTCCAAGTAAAAACACCCAAGCGCTTATAGAAGAAAAATCTTCCACATTGGATATCCAACTAGCATCCGAGTATCCTTCTATTACAGAAGGGTGTCCAACATAAGTCAAGCCAAAATCCTTGGTAGACTTAAGGTATCTTAGCACACGAGTTACAGCACGCCAATGATGGCTTCTTGGATTACTCGTAAACCTGCTTAGCTTTCCAACCGCATAAGCAATATCTGGACATGTGCTAGTCATAGCATACATCAAACATCCTATCACCCGAGAATACTCAAGTTGTAATATCGGATTTCCCGTATTAGGCATGAGTTTCTCATTAGGATCCATGGGAGTGTTAGCCGGAGTGGAGTTATCACAATTGAACTTCTTCAACACTTTCTCAATATAATGAGATTGTGTCAGAGAGAACCCTTTGTCACTCCGTTTTATCTTGATTCCTAGAATCACATCCGCCTCCCCCATGTCTTTCATAGAAAAACTTGATGACAAAAATGCTTTGCAAAGGTCAACTTGATCTTGGTTAGTTCCAAAATTCAGCATGTCATCAACATATAAGCAAATTATCACACCATTACCGGTATTGTCAAATTTGCTATATATACACTTGTCTGATTGATTAATCATAAAACCATGAGACAAGATAATTTCATCAAATTTATGATGCCATTGTTTAGGTGCTTGTTTAAGACCATACAATGATTTAACAAGCTTACAAACCTTATGCTCATTTCCAGGCAAAATAAAACCTTCCGGTTGTTTCATATAAATTTCTTCTTCCAAATCTCCATTTAAGAACGCCGTCTTAACATCCATTTGATGGATTACTAGATTGTTAATTGCTGCCAATGAAATCAACAATATTATTGTGGAGATTTTAGCAACCGGTGCATAGGTATCAAAATAATCAATACCTTCCTTTTGTCTAAAGCCTTGAATTACCAATCTGGCTTTATACCTGTCGACAGTGCCGTCAACTTTCATCTTTCTTTTAAAGATCCACTTGCAACCCAAAGGTTTGCAACCACGCGGGAGATCCGCAAGAATCCACGTGTTATTTCCCATTATGGAATCCATCTCATCATTGACGGCTTCTTTCCAAAATGACACATCTCGAGACTCCATAGCCTCCTTAAATGTCTTAGGATCCTCATCAATATTATAACAATATGAATATTGGAATCCTACTTCATCTCTTGTTCCTTCTACCAAATAAGTTTGATAGTCGGATCCAAAAGACTTTGCTTTTCTAGCCCTTTTGCTTCTACGAAGCTCCAAAGGCTCATCTTGAGAATCAATATCATTATTGTTCTCCACTCCAACATTAATAGGAGTTAAATCCTTCGGTCTTTGTATAGATGAAAACCGACTTTCATCAAAGATAGCATCTCTTGATTCAATCACAGAATGAATAGCAACTAAATCATTAGGCTCAGATTACATAGAACCTATAAGCCTTGGAATGCATAGCATATCCAATAAATATGCAATCAATGCCTCTCTCACCCAAGGTTATAATCTTAGGCATGGTGAGCCTTACAATGACCCTACATCCCCATACTAAGTAGATAACTCAAGTTTGGCTTCTTTTTGAACCAAAGTTCATATGGGGTAATAGGATTCCTTTTTAGGAACTCTATTCAAAGAAATAACAAGCCGTTAACATGGCTTCTCCCCAAAATCCCTCACTCAAGCCTGAGTAAGATAGCATGGAATTAACCATCTCTTTAAGAGTACGGTTTTTCCTTTCCGCTATACCGTTTTGCTGTGGTGTGTAAGGCACCGTAACCTCATGTATAATCCCACATGACCCGAAAAAGGTTGGATCAAAGTATTCACCACCTCGATCGGTACGCAACTTTTTAATTTTAGAGGTTAATTGCAACTCAACTTCACTTTTATAGATTTTGAATTTATCGATTGCCTCATCTTTAGAATGAAGTAAAAACACATAACAGAACCGAGTGCAATCATCTATAAAAGTCACTACATATCTTTTGTTGCCAAAAGAAGGTGTAGCACAAAAGCCACATAGATCACTATGGACAAGATCCAAAACTGAGGACGACCTTTCAACACTATGAAAAGGTTGTCTAACCATTTTGTTCAACAGACATGTATCACATTTATTTATATTATATCAAAAGATGGAACCAAATCATGTTTAGACATTAATAACATGCGTTTGTGATGAACATGTCCTAACCGAGCATGCCATAAAACAGAAACATTAACATCATGATTCATACAAACATTATTCACAACATCATGCTGAATGTTAAGCATAAACATACCATTACAAAGATAACCAAATCCTATGAATAAACCACACTTACTAAAAATGTACTTATCCGACTCATAAACTTGTTTATAACCTTCTTTACATAAAATACTACCAGAAACTAAGTTTTTTCGAATACATGGAGCATGCAACACATGTTTTAAAATTACAAATTTGCCAGAACTAAAAGGTAAAAACAACAGTTCCTTTTCCACGAATGGCGGCTTTTGACTCGTTTCCCATAAACAGCATGGATCCATCGTTAGCAGGTTCATAATCTTTAAGCCAACGTTGATCCTTGCAGACATGCCTTGTCGCACCCGAGTCAATCCACCAAGCAACATCATCATCCTGCATATAAAATGCCTCAGAAATTAGTGGTACATAATTCATATCAGAATTAAATCCACAAACAATATTCTGACCTTGATGTTTAGGAGCACCTTGGTCCTTAGACCCTTGCCCCGAACTGTTGTTTGGCCCTTTCTGATTTTTGCCAAATCGACAATCAACTTTAAAATGCCCAACTTTTCCGCAAACCCAACAAGCACCTTTCGGTTTCTTGTTGGCATCTTTGCCGTTGTTTTTAGATGATTGCCCTTTTCTTTTCTTCTGGTTCTTTTGAGAACTTTCCCCGGTTTCCACCAAATTTATGGAAGTCGAATCCATTACCTCTTTACCCTTGGTTTTACCGTTCTCTTGCGCCCTTAGAGATTCCTCTATACGCAAGTGACTACCAAGTTCTACCAGAGATAATTCTTCTTTCTTATGTTTCAGAAAATGTTTAAAATATTTCCAAGATGGTGGCAATTTATCAATTATACTTGAAACAGAAAATGCGAAGAAGTTCATTGTACTATTCCATTACCGAACGTGAATCCACCATATTATATTTCATGAAGTTTCCAACCAAGAACTTTTTACTGGATGCATCTTCATCCATGTAGTTTGATTCTAACGAATCCCAAAGTTCTTTGGCAGATTCAACGTTTTGGTAAATATCGAACAGAGCATCAGACATACCGTTCAAAATGTGGCCTCTGCAAATGTAGTCATCATTCTCCCACTTGTTCTTCTTTCTCAATTCTTCCAAAGGTCCGTCCTCCATCACTTCCGGCATCGGTGTACTAAGCACATACACAACCTTCAAGGTTGTCAACAAAAAATGCATCTTTCTCTGCCATCTTCTTAAATTTACTCCATCGAACTTTTCCAACTTCCCAAAATTTGCAGTCATTTCTTTGACACTCGACAGTGTAAACTAAATAAATTTTGTAGACTGTTAGAAAATTTGAGGTTTGAATAACAACAACAATGTCCAAAAACACAGGAAAACTAAAATTCAGAAATTCGGTTTGCTTGATATGAATGTAGAATCATGTAAACACTTTCCTACAAAAGTTATTTGCCCCTTACTGAATGCCTAGGGTGACACAAATACTTTTGTGAGATAAGACTACGTTTTCCCTTCAAATTTAGGCACAAAAGATGAAGATTATTCTTGGAGATAGTTTAAGGTGTTTTTACTTTCAAAGATGAATGTGCTTCTCCTTTCTATATGTTTAAAGCACTCAAAAAGATCTTATCTATTGATGGAAACCGACCTCTTATGTATGCAACCTTTGGAAATAAGTTATATACATAAGCAGTTGAAAAGGATCAAAAGACACACCCATTTGAATTCGGACCGCATCCGTGCGGATGAAGTTATCATCCGACGGATATATCACAATATCAAAGTTTTCACCGTTTCAGCCTTTAATCCGTACGGATAGATTCTTATCCATACAGATAGCTATCATCCGTACGTATGGATTCTTATCCGTACGGATATATATCTGAGTTTCTCCAAATTCTGAATTTTGGTCCTTTAAGTGGATTTTCACCCTTTAAGTGATTTTCCCGAACTATACTTGATCATTTAAATCAGTAAACTCGTAGATACTTATATGAGTGTACACTCCACTACCTACAAACTCATATTATAGCATTCCGAGTTCACTCATCTTTGTACCAAACCCGATTACATAAATGAACATGGTAACACTTAAATTACCAACAAGAAGTGTAAGAAAATTATGTCGGCCCATTACTTGAGCCTAAATAATTTCTTACCCCGTAAAAGTGGTTTTATAGGAAATTTGTTTTTCATAGGAAATATGCTAATTCAATTTAATAGGTTGCTTAAAGGAGTTTTAATCCAATTAAAACTCGGCTTTAATGGACCACCGAGATTTAGGCAAAACCCTAGGTCAATTCCGATTTCGGCCCTCTCTCCTCCTATAAAAGCAATGTTTTATTTTGTAACGCCCCCAGACCCCGGGCCTGGAAGCGCTAAATGGGTCATAAATAGTCCGGTCAACTGCTTAGCCCGCCATCCTCGCTTGGTCTAAAAGGGCTAACCCGAGTTGACTAGACATTTATGTCTCACACTTATATGGGGGTGAGCATTCTCTTATTTTACCGATGTGGGACTTTACCTTCTCCCCCCTTATAAGGAGGATCAAGCCTCGCCAGGACGGCCGAGACTGTTCCCAGATCGTCCCTACCATAGGTAACTAGAGACCATCCTTACACCGTCTTTGCATGCGGTGCGCGCATAGTTCCGTCGATGGTCGGCTCGATACCATTCTCATAACGCCCTGGACCCGGGCTGGAAGCACTAAATGGGTCATAAATAGTCTGGTCAATTGCTTAGACCGCCGTCCTCGCTTGGTCTAAAAGGCTAACCTGAGTTGACAAGACATTTATGTCTCACACTTATATGGGGGTGATCATTCTCTTATTTTACCGACGTGGGACTTTAAATATTTCATCATAGGAAAAATGAAGTAAACCAACACATCATGACTGTAGGAAATGTGAGAGATATCGGAATCCTCATCAAGGCAGCAACAACATAATGGCAAAACGGAGCAGAAGTCAAATAACAATGGATGCAGGGGAAACGATCCTTATTATCTCTTCCGCTTTTCCTTATTCAGGTACTATGATTTATTGTTTTATCTATCACGGTTGAACCCCCTAAATAAGCATATTATGTATAAATACTGAAGATCTTTTTATAAACACAGACACACACATATCTCTCTCTCTCTCTCTCTCTCTCTCTCTCTATATATATATATATATATATATGTGTGTGTGTGTGTGTGTGTGTGTGTGTGTGTGTGTGTGTGTGTGTGTGTGAAATTGACTCCATAAGTTTTGTGTATTGACCCATTATTTTTATGTTTTGACTCATAATTAGACGTAGAAAAATTAATATACAAACCTTTTTTTTTAAATAATTGAAAATTCCTACGTACGGCAGCCCATGTCTGCAAGAGATAAGAAAACAACCAAATTTAATATATATAAAAACAAATCCCATTGTCATGCCCACCAACATTTAACAACATATATGAAAATAACCAAATTTAATACAAAAAAACAACAAATCCCGTTGTCATGACCAGAAATATTTAGCAATAGATCTGAAAACAACCTAATTGAATACAAAAAACAACAATTTCCATTGTTATGCCCATAAATATTCGACAACAGATCTGAAAACAACCAAATTTTATACAAAAACAACAAATCCCATTGCCATGCCCACAAGAGCTAAGGCACAAGCATTTTACCCGTTTGTTTTAAGAGACTGTTGATTTACCATCTTTTCCAAAAACTTGTTGATAGAAGGTAAATAATTAAAATCTTATATACTTCAACACGCCTCCACAAATGTGGGTAAACTATATATTAATGCCTATTAAAAGGTAGGGGGAATTGAAAATATATATCTTTGTGTAAAAATAGTTTTTTTTGTATACCCTATTTTTAATTTTTACAATCATAACCCCTTAAAATACTTGACAGGACGGGTAATTTGTCATTCGGGCCGTGATATATTGTAATGAGACCGGGTTATTATTCATTGAGGCATGATACCAAAAATTAAAAATATGGACAATTATACAAAAAGACACGTATTGGACTTAATTAGGAAAAAAGGACACACAAAACAAACACTTAGTTATAAGGAAAAAATTAGATAGATAGACTCAAATACCCTTAATGAAGAAAAAAAAATTGCAAACAGGCGCTGAACATAATTTTATTTTATTTCCCCAAAAGCAGGAGCTGAACTTTTTTTTTTGCATTGACCACCGCGATGGTGTGAGCACCCCGATGCATTGACCACCGCAATGCCGTGACCACCTCGGATGTAGTGACCACCCGCGATGCAGTGACCACCCTGATACAATAATAGCCGCGATTCAGTGACCATCCCGATCCTTTCACCACCGCGTTGCCATGCCCACCCCGATGCCGTGACCACCGCGATGCATTGACCTCCGCCATGCGATTACCACCGCGATGATGCATTCACCACCGCGAGGCATTCCCACCCCGATCCATTAACCACCGTGATTCATTGACCACCGTGATGCATTCACCACCGCGAGGCAGTGACCATCCCGATGCAGTGACCACCTTCGATGCAGTGACCATCGCGATGCATTGACCACCCCCGATCCATTGACCATCGCAATGCAGGGGCAACCTCGATGCAGTAGCCACCCCCGATGGAGAGACACCGTGATGCGCGACCACCCCGTCACGAGAGACACGGCGATGCACTAACAACTGTGATGCATTACCACCGCGATTCATTGACATCGGCAATCATATATGCAGTGACATCGACAATCATATATGCAGTGACATCGGCAATCATATATGCGTGACATCAACATTTTATGCAGTGACATCGACAATCAGATATGCAGTGACATCAACATTTTATGCAGTGACATCAGCAATCATATATGAATGACATCAACAATTTATGTAGTGACATCGGCAATCATATATGCAGAGACATCACGATGAAGTGACACTGCGATGTAGTGGCCACCCGCGATGCAGAGACCATCGGGATGCAGTGACATTTGATGAAGCAACACCGTGATGACATTTGATATTTTTCCGACTTAATTTCATAAAATCGATTTCTTTTCTTCATAAAATCGACTTCAAATGGATATATCTTTTGATATAAACTACGATCAGCATAAATCTTTCACCTTAATTCATATTTTTATGCAGTGACATCGGCAATTATATATGCAATGATATCAACATTTTATGCAGTGACATCGGCATTCATATATGCATGACATCAACAATTTATGCAGTGACATCGGCAATCAGATAGGCAATGGCATCAACATTTTATGTTGTGACATCAGAAATCATATATGAATGACATCAACAATTTACGTAATGACATCGGCAATCAAATATGCAGTGACATCAACATTTTTGTTGAACATTTTGTCCCGAAATTAGGAAGAATTTTCAGGGGAAATCGAGCTTATGAGCCGCGTCGAGCTATATCGAGTACTTAGGGCACTCCCAGCAGAAGCACTAATTTTATCCCTAAATAATATAAAATAATACATATCTCTGTTTTGCAACATCTCAATCCAAAAACATCCACAACAGCATCCCTATCCTTATCCGTATAACACTTCAAATAATATTAAATAATACATATTTTACCTCACAACCTAATTTATAAACATTAAATATTTATTATTTCATTCCAGCAGCATCCCTATCACTATCCTTATAATTTTTAATAATCAAATATGTTTAGGGCGTGAATAGTGCATCCCCACAAGTAGGGATGCACTATTCATATCCCTAAAAATAAATAGGGATAGAGACTCTGCTGTGGAAGCTATTTTAGGGTAAACTCTATTTTTATCCCTATTTTAGGGATAGAGGCAAAGATATAGGGATTCTCACTGAGTGCCTAGCGATCGAGTTCGATGTTGCCTTTTTATGGCTCAATAGAACATACCACCATGTCAATCACTTTAGCTTCTCCATATCTGCAAGCACCATCAAGAATTGAACTTTAACTACTAAAATTGGACTCAAGTTTCATATCATGCATTTTAGCTAGATAACTAAATATATGCAGCATCGAAATTGCCTCTTTCACTATAGCATTCAATTAGCAAATTGTACAGTACGTTGCTATGGATTCCCCTGTCCAATATCCAAGCAATTTTCTCAAAGTTTCCATCTTTACAAAGCATTCTTGAGAGAATAGACCAAGTGAAGTGATTCTCTTGGACCCGTTTGGATCAATGAAGCATAAAAACACCAAGCCAATCTGATCTCATTCTTTTCTTGCAACAAATTAAGCAACACATTACAGCCCTGTACAGAAACTACAACATGGCCCAATTACTTGGCTTTATAATACACATCTAATGCTTCCAAAAACAAGCCCCTAAAGAATAAACTCTCAAGAACAGAACAAAACAAAGGAGAATAAACATTAAATTTTGCAGCTTTACACAATGAACTTACTATCTGAGACTCTGAGTTGATGCGTACACTACCATTAATGAATCCAATATGGGTCTAGCAGCTTTGGATAGTCCGGACTGAATTAATGAATCCAATATGGGTACGCTTGAATTAATGAATCCGATATGGGTCTAGCAGCCTTGAATCTAATATGCCTAATGTGAAAAGGCTTAAATTCATTAGCCAAACATTATTGAGAAATCCATGAATTCAGCCAGATCAAAACACCATAGCTCGGATGATGAGTTCAGCCGCTCCATAGGCAGAGTAGGAGCAGCGAATAGCATCAAGGTGAACCTACGACATTAAAGACGATATGCTCAGGGAAGAACGCTGGAGCAACATCACCACAAATCAAAACACCGGAGCTCGGAAGAAGGGTTCAGCCGCTCCATTTCAAGTGAAGAAAGAGTAAAGGAGACGATTACAACAGCGAAGAGCATGAAGGTATTGCCTAGGGATAATATAGGAAAACTATTTAAATTCCGCCCTTATAACTAATGATCTTTTAAATGTGTCTTAAGTGTCTAATTAAGTCCCACGACACGTGCTTATAAACAAATAACTGTAACGCCCCGGTCCCGGATACCGAGCCCTTATCCGGAAGAGAACGTTCGGTGCATATAACATTAAATTCCAATATTATACGCCAGCATCTACGTCGTCGTATCAAAATTAAAGTAACGGAAGCTCAAAAGACTCGGGTAAAATCATAAATGTCTCTAAGAATAGAATACAAACCGACTAGGGGGAGAAGAAAATGTTACAACAACGATATACAGCTTACAACGTACGATGTTCCAAAAGAAGATACAACACTTGTCTTATAAACTTGAAATAAAAGTACAACATAATCTAGAACAACATTTTATAGAAAGGTAAAAAGAAAGCATCATCATCATGGCATCAACGTCATCAAATTATTATCGAACTCCTCAATGAGCTCAAGGCTAACATGTTTATCTTATCACCCCAAAAGCACACAAAACAACATACGCAATTGAGAAAAGTCCAAAGTACTTAGCAAGAGGAAGAAGCTAATGTATAATTAAGTCTTACAATGAAAGGTTCATGTTATTATTATTAAGTTATCCTTGTATGAACGACACAATTCTAGGGTTCACTTCATGCTCATCAACATGTCATGACTAATTGTTTCTAGCTTAACTTATCTTTGTTACATCGGCACTCAAGGGCACAACGCATGGTGCTACCCACCACGAGGTATCGTTTGCAACCTATCAGTGGATCAAACCGATAGCCACGGGTTAAGACCCGATAGTGTACACGTTCGGCGAAGTCCCCCTACCATTTAGCCGTTTATAGGCCATCGGAATTATTCACTTTATTTGACCGCCCACACATCGCGATATAGATAAATGCCTTACCAAGAATGTTACGATGTTTAGTTTTTTAACTACACACGTACGTTTATTATTAATTGATAACTAGCCACCTAAGTATTTTCAAGTAAGCTCCCTCACATCTACTACTCTCTTTCCTAGACCACTAGACACGGATAGGCCTAGCACATACACAGACATTGAGGAATGCTACCTCAAAGCACAAGCCATTCATACCCTTCCGACGGTCCCGAACTTCAACTCTATGGAAGAGTACATCCGGTTTCTAAACAATCTAAACTACGAAATAATCAACTAGAACACCAAAACATGATCTAATCTTCAAGATTCTAAATTTAGAGCCAAAACCATATCTTTACGAAACTCTGAAACCTTGCTACCAAAATGACGATCTCTTCACCACGATTCCGATTATGTACTCGAAACTGAAAAACGACAAACGACTAGAAAGATCCTTGGGAAATTCTACTTCTTCCTTTTGCTTCAATTTTCTTTTCTCCAAAGCGTTTAAAGCTTTTAGTTTTTTTTTTTTTTTTTTTTTTTTTTTAAAATACTTCCAACGTTAAATGGGAAGTTTTATTCTACAAGAAAACTTCTCATTAAATTTTTTTTTTACAAATTTCTTTTTATTTTTATTTTCTTATTTTAAATAACACTTAAATCCCATAATTAAATTAAACAAAAATCTGAAATTAGTAAATGACTCTTTTACCTTTTTCTGAAAAGTCGGGATGTTACAATAACACTAAAAAATATCCCTTCAAGTTGTCATCTGTTGTCTAAAAAAGATCGTCATCTTCAAATATATATATATATATATACACATATCATCTGCAGAACCTCCCCTTTGACGAATTGTAAAAGTAAAGGAGGAGTATCAAATTAACATAGAATCTCAAACTATTGATCATTCTTCTACTCGAATTGATGAATTTGATGATGGAAACAACAATATTCACGGGATGAATAATGAACCGACAAGGAAATCAAGGTAGTAAAGAATCCGTATAAGAAAATCGATGCTCAATCTCTTTGTCAATGATCGTGATAACTTGAAGGCATGGAAAACGACTCAGAAATCAAAATCGGACTCAGAAACGAACCCCGAGATTCAAATCGATCTCTCTTTACCGATAACGATCTAACTCATTCGCTCGATAACGAACTGACGACCTATAGTAGATAGTACTATCAGAATGATCTGTGAGGAAAGATATCGGTTTGATATCACTTAATCGATAACGGATCTCGGGATTGAGATCAATCGCTCGGTGACAAACCCCGAGATTCAAATCAATCGCTCGCTAACGAACTGACGATCTATAGTAGAGAGTACTATCACATTGATTTACAAAGAAAGATATCGACTTGAAATCGCTTAATCGATATCGGATCTCAGGATTGAGATCAATCGCTCATTAACGAACCTCGAGATTCAAGTGAATCCCTCGATAACGAACCGACAATCGATAGTAGAGAGTATTATCAGAATCACATGTATTATCGTTCTATAAAGGAATTTTTATAAAAAATTATGAATTTTATATTTTAACGCAATGTTTATTAGAATATTTATATTAAAAAAATTGTTTTTTATTTAAAGGGACGAAATCGTCGTCCCTTCAAACAAAATATTTATAAAAAACTGAATCTTATTTATTAACACAACGTTTTATATTAAAAACAAATTTAATTACCTTTAAAGGGACGACAAGTGTCGTCCCTACAAACCCAAATTTTAAAATTTCTTTTATATAACATATTATTTTCTGAAAAACGTTTAATGGGACCAATGTTGTCCCTTTAAACGAGAATTTTAAAAAAAAAACTGAATCGTATTTATTAACACAACATTTTATATTAAAAAAAAAAAGAATTTAATTTCCTTTAGAGGAACGACAATTGTCGTCCCTACAAACCCAAATTTTATAATTACTTTTATATTAACACAACGTATTATAACATATTGTTTAATGGGACGACATTCTCGTCCCTTTAAATTGTCCTGTCCACGTGGAAATCCAAGCTGGCACGGTAGGGTCAATATTTTATTTATTGGGACGACATTGTCGTCCCTTTAAAGTTTCCCTCCAAAAAATCCGCCCAAAACTTTGACTGTTGTTGAATTCATTTACAGGGACGACTTTGTCATCGCAATAAAGGTATTTAAAGGGACGACGTTGTCGTCCCTTTAAAGGTTGTCCCTTCATCTTGCAATTCTTAGTGATCGGAAACCATTCAATTAAGTAAAACTTGATTGACATTACTTTCTTATGGAATGTAAACGGAAAACATATACTTGATTGATATTTTTTTTTTGTATATTACTTTCAATTAAGTAAGCTTGTTTTGGAACCAAAATTTAACTCGGAGAGGATCTAAACCAAGTTTACATGCCAGCTTTTCCCTTTGTTCGCGAATAGGGTGGGGACATTCATTATAGTACATGAGACGAAGAAATCAATAAGTAAACTGCAGACAAAGCAACATCAAGAAGATTAGGAAATTGAGAATCAAGTTGTTAATTCATTGCAAGATATACACACAATTGAAGAGTCCAGGCATAAATATTTGTCCACTCTCACAATAAATTAACAAATTGGTGATTAGATGACATGGCACAAAATCAGACTAATGCAAAGCGACTTGAAAGTGGATGAAATAGAACGAGCCCCCGCAATCGTATAATTTTTGGTGGACACAACATTGACGGATAAAACGTGGGACACCCTCAAAAGAAGTGTTTTGCAGAAAACACCGCCATTATGGAAAAAAAAAACATGAAAACTCATTTCGCCTTTATTCTAATCTCTTTAGTGTATTTGGTTATGCATTTTTATTTTCCAGGTTATGGAAAACATCGCCATTGAGGAAAAAAAGCATCATTTAATTTTTTTTGGCAACACACACCGAGTCAATAATTATAGATTTTAGAAACATTCAAAGACAAAAATTATTTGTTTTCCAATTAGATTTGGGAATCTGTGTGGTTTCTAGTTGTGTTTCTTGCTTCATGTTCTTCCATTTCAATAGACATTAGAGACAAAAATAATAAACACACAACATAAAGAAAAAAAAATATATATAATAAAAATCCATCGCAGAGTACCTTTACACCGAGGCTCAGGATAATTGATATGCCATGATCAACGATCTGTAGTTCTATCCAAAGTCCATCTACAGGAATTTATGAATCCAAATGCATGGTTGTTAATTTGCTTAAAAGAATCTTAGGAAGAATGGCCTCCGGCTAATTTCCGTGAATATTTGGGTCCAGTTTTTCTCCCTTATAGAGATTGTTTGTGTGTTCACAGATGCGGCGACATGTATAGGGTTTAGGGTCACTTGACCCCCTAAAAAACTTTTTTCCTTTTTATTGCATTATTTAAAAAATTTATACAGTAATTACTATCGACTGACCCTCTAATTTTTTTAGGGTATATTATTAAAAAGGACAATTTGAACATACAAATATGCAAAAAGAATAGTGGAATTATTTTCGGGTAAAAGAACGTATGCTTTTATTCCAACGTGATTTAAATTATCTCGTATTCAACTACCAAAACGAATATATATTTTGATCTGATTGTCGAAAGATGGTATTTCTTTCATCACATTTTTTTCTTTTTTCTTCCTCTTTATTTAGACATCTCATTTGATATATTTTGAACAGTATTTTCGAGGTCATTTTTGTAAAAAACACATAAACATTGGAATAGTGAAACATTTGATTTGAGACCAGTTTCACTGCAGCAAACAGTGAATTTGGGGTTATGAACAGTAGATTTGTCCTTATCACCCAATTTATATTTCCATTATCCTGATTCCTATTTTTCCCTTTTTTTTCTCCTTTTAAACCACTCCCCCATTTTTTTATATATTGACCTCTGACCCGTAATCATATTTGTATTTTTAAATCAATTCTTATAAACATTTAATACGGTATACTTTTGCCCGTATCACCGAATCCTGCAGCCTCCTGCTATTACATGTATTAAATTTCTTCTATTTGTTGAGTTATATTTAGTAATAATATTTCTCACTGAAAGTACATTTCCTCGGATATAGCCTTATGTTAGTAACTTTGCATACTTCAAAGACTTCTCTTAAGTTGCTCATGTATAAAAGCCACGGTCCTGCTCTTGACTACAAGTCATTGACTAAGACTTCCATGCACTTTCTGATCTGATTAACAAATATCGTGTTAACCAGTCTTTAGTATGTTGCCACTGCATTTTTGAGACCAAATGGCATGGTTATGTAGCAAAAAGGTGCCGATCTCAGTGATGAAGGAGGTTTGGAAACTTTCAAAGGTGCCGATCTCAATGATGGCATTTTTACGGTTCGTGCTCTACGGAAGTCTATAGAGATTACGAAATCATTTTACGTCAACGCGGATAGTAAGTATGTTAGAAATCGACTTCTACCCTCCAAAGTCGATTTCTTCATTTGGAGAGTGAATTAAACTCAATAGACTTCCTACTTTGGATAATTTGATTAGAAGAAAGATTACGATCCCGGATGCTACCGCTTACTTTTTGTCATCTCTTTGATGAAACTTTGGACCATATCATGATCCAATGTGTTCATACTTACGAGCTTTGGTCTCTGATTTTTACTTGGTGTGGTATTGCTACTATCTCATCAATAGGACGACGAAATTACTTTTGGAACCACTCAAATCTGTTCATGTGTTCAAAGCAACTTCTCAGCACAATAAAGCTTGGTTTTACATCAAATTTACAGCCTTATGGTGGATTTGGAAAACAAGGAACAACATTATCTTTGAATCGTCCAAATTTGACATTAATCGCTTCTATCGAATATTCAACAAACCTCGTATCTGTGGCTTTCTGGAAAATCGTCAAAATCAATTCGCGATTGGTACACATGGTCATCAAATCCTCTTCTTGGATGGAATGCGGATTAATCCATGACGTTGGTCATTTTGTCTTTGCATTTTAAGCTTTATTAGTTTTTTCGACTCATTGCTATTGTTTTTACGCTGTAATTACGCTTTCGGATGGTTTTTTGGTTCTCTGCATTTTTCAGATTTACGTAATTTGTCCGTAAACCGTAACTTGTACCGCTTTTCTTTGCTCTGCTAGAGTATTAATACAATAGCTGTTAAAAAAAAAGGAGGTTTTTTCTGCATCCTCCTCTGCCATCCTGATTTGATGATACCATTTATAAGAATCTAAGAAATCAAAAAAATCTCAAAGCCCACTGAGGAGCCTACCAATTTGTCTATATTTTGTAGCGGATAACAGTCACTGGGACATGATTTGTTGAGATCAATAAAATCTTTGCACATTCGTCAACTGTTATCTGGGTTCGTGACCGGGACAAGATTGATACTCGTGTAACACACTGATACTAACAAGTGGACTGTGTCAATCATGGTATAATATAACGAGTCATGTTCGATCACACATAGACTGATATTTAACATGTATAAACAAAACCAATGAACAAGGATTAGCAACAAAAAGGTGGTCTTGGACCAAAATAAACGTAAAAGTGGGTATTTAATATACTATAAAGAAACCAAAACACAAATTCAAGAGATTCTAAGATATTATATGAAGAAAATTAACTAAATCATTCTCCATTTAATCACCCGAAATTTACCGAATAATCAGATTCGATGATTCAAACATAAAAAACCTAATTCTACAAAATTAATGGTGTGATCCCCTGATTTGGTTAATAATTACGGACAAGACATTAGAACCCAATATTTGAATTAACGGTCAATGGTGTATGTACTATATGTAATTTATTAACCATGCATTAATTGACTCTATGGGATGCCCATACAAGTATATGGTAAACCTCACTCATGGGACTTTCCATCATATATGACGATTCTGCATGGCGATCTAGTTACCTACATCAAAATTATTTCTTCAACTAGCAATTTCTTCGAAATAATTTACAAAAGCATGCATACAATTAGCTAATTTTTATACATGACTTGATTAAGCTCAACAACTAGCATTACCGAGTAGAACGGTCAGATGCCAAGCTCTAATTTCCGGATAGCCGGAAAGAAGACATGCCGTTGTGCCGGCAGATACAGGGTCCGTATCTGTCTTTCTGATCACACATCGAATACATAGCTACATAGAAGACTGTGTCCGAATCACTTATCACATGATTTGAATAGCAGAAATCTTGCCTAGCATCGTATAAACGCGAAAGTTAAACATCAAGTTATCCTAGAATAAAGCAAGCATGGACACATGTAGATAACTCAAATCTGATAATTCAACACGATTGACAAATATCCCTTTCGAATAATACTATAAAACTCAATATTATGCTAAGGAGAAAAATTTATTGATGTAAAGTACGAAAAAGATGAATTTATTACATTACACTTTGGAACTAAGCCTTGATATACATTTAAACCGACCTAATAGCCGCCTTAGGGCATCCTAAAATGCGTAGGAGCATTAAAAATTGACAATTTTGGGTTTCAAGCTGCCGAGGTACCGTGGACTTTTCTTCCGAGGAGCCCACAGACCCACTTCATTCTTTTGACCATATATTGCCTTATGTGTATAGGGAGTCTTAATTGCACTGATTCCGTCTGTATTTTTTGCACGTCTGTTACACATCTAACTCTTTGATGCAATAGAGACAAAAACTTTTATAGTTTAACAAGCTTTGAAATTTAAATGAATGTAATCTGCAAAGTGCATTTTGATTTCTACTTTGTCTATAAATTGTTCATTTTACAAATAGATTAGAAGATGTGTGTGGTTTGCTAGATGTGTTTCTTAGCTTCGTTATTTGTTTATCAATATAAAACAGAGACGATAATAACTATTGTATTACATTAAGGGGAAAGAATGCAATGGAAGAATGCCAATACATGAATGTCCAAGATAAATGATATGCTATGATCGAGATCTGTTATCCCAAGATAAGTCTTTTCACAAGAACGACAACACAAATAGGGAATCAAATCCGCTAAATACGTTCATGAAGAAAACAAACATTAATGTTTAGGAAAACGTATACATTGAGTTTTTCGGAAGCAAACACATTGGGGATATCTTCTATGCAAACGGAATCGAAGTAATAGGGTTTCGAATTCCTGCTCTTGAGGTACGGTGTCCTGACCAAGTGTTGCTTCCCGAACTAGGTTCTATAGGTGGAATCCGTATTTCCTTTTTTCACATTAAAGCCTAATAAAGCTAACTTCTTCAAGGTCTTCAAAATAAGATCGAAGAAACAACTTCGAGGAAGTTGATTTTCTGACCAACCGATAATCCAACTCCATGAAAATACATTACTCTTTTTTCTCCAATAGTTTTTTCAACCTTTTCCGTTGGAGGCATTATATCATAAAATAGTAATGCCAATTGATGTATGTGTAGCGAGGAACACCATCGATGCCGTTGAATCTGAAATTTTTAGGGTATCAATTCGGAAAGAATTTCTAGGAAGCGATTCTGATGGTAGACTCTACTGTGGATGCAAGGCCAGGTGCTTGTCCACGTACGGGAAATTTGGGTCGTAATTCAGTCTCATTTAGACTGTTAGCTATGTAAGTAAAAGATGTAAAGCCTCCCCCAACAATTTACTGTTACAAGAATGAAAATTTAATCTTACAAAATGAGCTTCAATCTATCAAGATTGCGGATGGAGATAGTCACATGATGCTCCCTTCCTGCAATGCCCGTTTTCATAGAATTTACAAACTCGTTGTCCTGTAAATTCTAGAGATTAATTTGCAACGCCCGTTTTCATAGAATTTGATAGTCACATGATGTTCTGTCTAGAGGTCACTACTTCTTGAATGAATCATGGATTCTTTGCACAGAAGCTCCACATGGGGGATTAAATGGTCTTTGTTTAAAAGCGCGTAGTGGCAGCGAGCAATTCACCCCAATGGAAACCAATCATTCATTGCAAAGTTTACGGCTTCTCTGCAATTAAAACCAGGATAAGCGTATAAGAACACTCACATCAGTCTTATTTATCCGATTCTCTATATTTACAGATACCTATCCAGAATTACATGCATCAAAATCTCTACCGCGTTTACTTTTGAATAGAGAATTTGTTTTCTGTGAAGAATTTAGAGATTACGTATTTTACATATCTGAGTAGAGATTCTGCTCCAGACAGACTTTAGAGGCTTGTTATTGGCACCACAACGGATCTAATGCTTAGGTTCAACATTGAAGTCGAATGTTGAGCTTAGATTCAATGTGGTGCCACTAACAACTGCCCAGTTTTTAATGGATTAAATGGTTTAGATCTCAATTTTAAGGATTTATTGTGTTTTACGGTACTAAGGATCAATAATTTGAATCAAACACATTCTTAAAATCTCACCATGGCTAAATCCTGCATGATAAGCTCTAGGGAAGGTTATTACGAACTCCCCCGGATTCTGTAACGCCTTGTACACAGGGACATTTTGCTGCAAAAGTATGTTTGGAGGAAGCTCCATCTTCTCCACCAGATGACAAAAAATCACGAGTATAAACTCGTTTTCTGTCCGCCTTTTCAAATTCTAAAGCCGCCACAGCCATTTCCGCCGCCACCGCCATGAGACAACCTACCCCAAATGGGCCTACTACCACCCCTACCAAACCCCATTTCTCCACCTTGGAAAGGCCAGTCTCTAGACACACCAAACCTATCACCGCCGCCATATCTGCTCTGTTGTTGGTTATTCCAACCCACCTCATTTCCTTTATAACCACCACCTGCAATAGCCAAGAATTGTAGTTATTTTGCTATCGTTGGAATTGAAGTGAATTCAAGAATTACAAAGTTTCCTCCTTCAAACGAATGTCAATTCAAACAATTAAGGCTATCATACAAATGGCTAAACAAAAAAAACAAAAAAAACAAAAAAAATTGACATAAACCATTGTCCACTCTAATAATAAATTAACATATTGGAACGTCGGATTAAATGACATGAAGCAAAATCAGAGTAATACAAGCGATAGAAAAGTGAATGAAAAAAGTGATATATCAATCGAGAAAATGACAGGCCTTCTCAATCGTGTAATTTTCGGTGGACCCAACATTTACATGAAAAAGACGGACAAAACGAGGGACATCATTAAAAGAAGTGTTTTTTTGTAGAAAACACCACCGTTATGGAAAAAAAAAAGATAAAATCTTTCTCCTTTATTCTATATTTCTTTAGTGTAATTGGTTCTGCACTTTTGTTATTCACATTATGGAAAACACCACCGATCGTGAAAAAAATAAGCAAAAGCATCATTTAATTTATTTCTTTGCAACAAACACTGAGGCGAAAATTGTAGATTTCGTAAACACTCAAGAACAAAAATTGCAAGTTTTCCAATTTTATTTGAGATTCTATATGGTTTCTGGTTGTGTTTCTTTGTTTCGTGTTCTTCCATTTCAATAATTAGAGACGAAAATTACTAACACAGAAGATAAACGAAAAATAAATAAAAAAGCCATCGTAGAGTACCTTTACACAGAGGCCATGGATAATTGATATGTCATGATCAATGATCTGTAGATCTATCCAAAGTCCTTCCACGGGAATTTCTGAATCCAAATGCATGCTTGTTGATTTGGTTAAAACAATCTTAGGAAGAATGAGCTTTGGCTAATTTTGGTGAATATTTGGGTCCTAATTTGCTCCTTTATATAGAGGGCGGATCTACAGAGAACCGAGGGATGCTCGTCAACCCCATTTACGGAAA
This sequence comes from Gentiana macrophylla, assembly GCA_026214975.1. Lineage (NCBI taxonomy): Eukaryota > Viridiplantae > Streptophyta > Magnoliopsida > Gentianales > Gentianaceae > Gentiana > Gentiana macrophylla. The sequence continues at coordinate 62,165 of JAOBSW010001014.1, read as the reverse complement.
TTACTAAAATGCCCATTGCAATACTAATATTCACAAGGAATTACTACGTATATTTTGTTGTTTTCTCTTGTAACTAAATTTTTATGTATTGTGGAGTTAATGTCTCTAAACATCAATGAAGCTAGGGGTTTCGATTCCCCTTGGTATCGTTTGTATCGTTTTTTCCAATCTTTTCTCTTCTTCTATTCTTTTTTATACTCTATATTATTCTTATACAAACTATAGAATCTTTTCACTTGGCATCGAGTGTACATATAGTTAGAACACTCCCATCAGATCTTCTTAACGAATACTCTATAGTACAGTTTTTTTTTTGAGGGCCTATATTACAGTTTTAAATACGCGTTTTTCAAGTTCACGGAATCTCTATTCAATACGAAATATATCAGAATCTATATTGTGGCAATATTCAAGATGTTTATAAGTCTGTGAGGTTCAAAGTAGAGATCTCAACTCTTGAACTCATGTGCCGGATTTTCTCGTGTACACTTTATGTATTTATAAAGAGACATATTAATTGTAGTACATATAAACAATTAATATGTCAAACTCTATTCATAGACATAGCTTTTACTCTAGTTCACTTTATGTCATAGACATTTATTATGTAAGAGACTAAAAGCATCTAGCCTCGTTTATAGCTTTTACTTTTTCTATGAAAGGTCACTATCTTGTCTAGGACCTTTCAAACTCCTCAATTGTATCTACATATACTCCACATTATCAATGAATAAAAGTTAAGTTGAAGTTTACTCTTGTGTTAACACATTCTCAAACTCTCTTCATGGTATCAAGAGACTCTCAGCAAATTTCACCGACCGGGAGTATCTTGACAACTCCTCTTCTTATACTAACCATAGACTTGATGGTAACAACTATCTGCTTATGGTCAAGGTCTATGAAAATGTACATTTACGGACAAAGTAAGATGGGATACTTATGCGAACAAAACTCACACTTTCTTGAACCCGACCCGGTTTTGAAGCATGGGACACAACAAATAATCAACTCATGACCATCCTCACGAGGTCAATGACAAAAGAGATAAGTGAAAACTTTATGATGTATGATAACGCCAAAGAAATCGGGATAATGCCGTAGATCTGTACTCAAAGAAGGATAATACATCCGAGGTATATGAACTAGAAGCTCAGATTCAAACTTGCAGTGCAAGGGATATGTCTCAGAACTCAATATTTCAATCAACTATCTAAGGCTTGGCAACACTTAGATATGTTAGAAACTCACTCATGGAATGATGTCAAGGATGTTGCTCTTTATAAAGACATCATAGAAAAGAAGAGAGTATTCGTGTTCCTCACCGGTGAATCCTACTCTTGATGATGTTAGAGGAAGAATTCTTGCCACCAAACCTCTTCCAAATCTCAAATCCATGTTTGCTGAGGTCAAGCATGAAGAAAGTAGGAGAAAAGTCATGCTTCAAATCCACTCACCGACAACCCTACTCAAGGTGCTTTGCTCACTGACCGCCGGGAAGGCGGCCGAGGTTGCCGAGACATACAAGAAGCCTCACCGAGAAAATCGGAAAATCGTTCGCGATCACCGCAAACGCACAAATCACACCAAGGACAATCTCTTGGAAGCTCCATGGAAAGCCTAACTCCTCAAAAATCTCAAAACCTATCGAGGAAAGTCAAGGCAGACACATCGGTGAGGAGGAGAATGACAACCGATGAATGCTCGCTTGTTTGCATTCAAAGCCTTCTGAATCAACAAAAGGAAGGTAGTCACTCTCGATGTTGCTACTCATACTCATCTGAGTAAATTCTACTCTTCCCTTAGCAATGAAACATGGATTGTTGATTCTGGGCATCCTCCCATATGACTGGTAATAAAACCTTATAACCAACTATATGCCTTGTCACCAAATTCATAACATTAAAACTCTGCCGATGGATCTATCTCTCATGCAAAAGGTGTTGGAAATGTTAAACTCACTAATAAGATATGCCTACAGGATGTCCTATTTGTTCCAAACTTAGACTGCAATCTTATATCTCACAAGAGACTCACTAAAGATTTGAATTGACTGTTGTTTTTAAGGAAAATCGGTGCACATTCCAGGATCCTACTTCACAGAAGTGATTGGGAAGGCTAAACCTTGCTACTGGATTGTTTCGTCAACCTCACAAGACAAGATCAAGACTGAATCGCCTCAAGACTGCTCCCTGCACTTTAGACAATATCATGTTATGGCATTATAGATTAGGACATCCAAGTTTTGGTTACTTAAAATCTTTAACTCTGAATTGTTTAAAGGATGTAATCTGAATGACCTTCAATGTGATATTTGTCAATTTGCTAAACTTACAAAATCATGTATGCTAAGTTACCTCATTTGCATTCCTCACCCTTCACCTTAATACACAAAGGATGTGTGGGGACCTCTAGGGTGAAAAGTATAACAGGAAAAGGTGGTTTGTCACCTTTATTGATGATCATACCAGAACACTTGGGTTTTTTAATGAAAGACAAATCTGAAGTTGGCCCTATCTTTCAAGAATTTTATCATATGGTCTCCACTCAATTTGATACTAAGATCAAGATCTTAAAGACCCGATAATGCTCTAGAATACTATGAGTCTAATCTCGCACCTTCTTGACAGATAGAGGAATTGTTCATATCAAGAGTTGTGTGGAAACACCTCACAGAATGGGGTTGCTTTGAGAAAAAACAGCAGCACCTCTTTGAAATGGCCAGATCAATCATGTTCACCACACATGTTCCTAAATATATGTGGGGTGAAGCTATCTGATCGCAACTTACTTACTCAACAGACTTCCCAGTGAGTGTTAGGTTTCAAAACTCCACTCCAAACCCTACCGACACACTCCTGCCATCATCTTGTTTCCCGCTTGCCTCCAAAGATCTTTGGTTGTACTTGTGTTTGTGTATATCCATGCTCAACACGTATAAACTTGATCCTAAAGCTCACAAGTGCATTTTCATAGGTTATGCAAAGGACGTAAAAGGTTACAAGTGTTATTCCCTATTGAAAAGAAATTTTACAATTCTATGGATGTAAAATTCTTTGAAAGGACCCTTATTACAAAGAAACCTCTTGAGCCATTCACCGATGGAAACTCGATTGAAATTGACCTAAACCCTTCCCTCAAGAAACTCTTAACCTCAAGAACCTCATCGATCCTCAAAGAGATCGAACTTCAAGACTGCGACCTCTACAAACCTAATACTCCTCAAAGAACCTCCTGAACAAGAGTCTATCGACCCAGCAGCCTTTGCTCCCGAGCCTCATCGACACTCAAGAATCTCACAGATCCTCGGCACTGCGACATTGATGATAGGCCTATTGCTCTTAGGAAGGAAAGAGATCATGTAATCGATCACTCTATTCATTCTTATTTATCTTATGATAAGTTATCTCCTGCCTTTGCCATGTTTTCACAGGACCTGGACTCTCACTCTATTCCTAAAAATATTCAGGAGGCCCTTCAAAATGATAAATGGAAGGCTGCTGTTAAAACAGAGATGACAGCACTTCTGGATAATCATACTTGGGATTTGACACCTCTCCCACAGGGCAAGAAGACAGTCAGTTGCAGATGGTTATTCACTATAAAATACAATGCTGATGGCACTATTGACAAGTACAAAGCCAGATTGGTAGCCAGGGGATTCACTCAAACTTATGGCATTGACTATAAGGAAACTTTTGCACCAGTGGCAAAACTCAACACTGTCAGGGTTCTGATCTCTCTAGCTGTCCAACTTGACTGGCCTCTTCACCAATTGGACATCAAAAATGCTTTTCTAAATGGGGACCTCACTGAGGAGGTTTATATGAATGTACCTCCTGGTTTTATCAATCCTCATACTCAAGGCAAGGTGTGCAAACTGAGGAAATCTCTATATGGCTCAAGCAATCACCAAGGGCATGGTTTGGAAAATTAACAACCGTGGTCAAAGGCTGCTGGATATCACCAATGCAATTACGATCACACTATGTTCATCAAGACAACCAACCGTAAGAGGTCTATTATTATTGTCTATGTGGATGATATCATCCTCACCGGAGATGACTCTACCGAGATCCAACATTTGAAGACTCACTGGCAAAGGTGTTTCAGTGAAAGACTTGGGTTTTCTCAAATATTTTCTTGGCATGGAAGTAGCAAGAAACAACAAAGGCATTTCAGATCCCAAAGGAAATATGTACTGGATCTGCTTTGAGGAAATCGGCATCTTTGGGGTGCAAACTCACTATATCCCCCTGTAGACCCACCATACCCTGCTACATGGTGACACTGCTATCGTGAAAGAACAATATCAAAGGCTTGTAGGAAACTCATCTACCTCTCCCATACAAGACCTGATATTGCATATAGTGTCGATCACGTTAGTCGGTTCATGCATTGCCCTACTTGAGCAACATTGGGATGCGATAAATAGAATACCGAGGTATTTGAAGTCTACTCTGGCCAAGGGTTACACTTCACCAAGTCTGGCGATAGATCCATCAAGGTCTACACTCGATGTTGATTGGGCCGGATGCCACATAGATAGAAGGTCGACCACAGGCTCACTGTTCCTATGTATGGGGGCAATCTTGTTACTTGGAGGAGCAAGAAACAACCTCATCGTGTCTCAGAAGCGATCTTGAAGGCCGAACTCGTGGGCACTTGTCTTAGGCATTTGTGAAGCTCTTTGGCTCAAAAGAGTACTTATCGAACTTCAAAGACCTCTTGAAAGAACCTATCACACTCTCTTTGTGATAATCACTCAAAGACTATGCATGGCAGAGGATCCACCCATCATGACAAAACAAAACATGTGGACATTGACAGACACTTCCTAAAGGAAAAGATTGATGCCAAGATTATCCACTCAATAGATGTTCCCACAGCAGACCAAAATGCAGATATTCTCACCAAAGCTATTCCACCTCTCATGTTCAATGAGACTAAGTAGCAAACTTGGCTGCATCAACATATACAAACCTGAGCTTGAGGGGGTGTGGCAATATTCAACATGTCTTGATAAATCTGAGGGTTCAAGAGAGTAATCTTGAACTCACTTGAACTCATGTGCCGGATTTTCTCAGTACACTTTATGTATTTATAAAGAGACATATTAATTGTAGTACATATAAACAATTAATATGTCAAACTCTATTCATAGACATAGCTTTTACTCTAGTTCACTTTATGTCATAGACATTTATTATGTAAGAGACTAAAAAGCATCTAGCCTCGTTTATAGCTTTTACTTTTTCTATGAAAGGTCACTATCTTGTCTAGGACCTTTCAAACTCCTCATTTGTATCTACATATACTCCACATTATCAATGAATAAAAGTTAAGTTGAAGTTTACTCTTGTGTTAACACATTCTCAAACTCTCTTCATATATATTACATAACACGGTAGATATAAAGGAAAATTTACAGAATCTGGATGAATGCGCTAGATGTAAAGAAGAATATAGTATCTCCTGCAGTGTTATTTTTTCAGTTGAAAATCTCAATAATAGAGTTTTTAAGAGATTTACGTTATCCACTACAAGTTCTTTTATACGAGCCCAAAAACCGAAATATCGGTTAGAGCCTTATATCATTTTGGTGCAACTTGGTTTTAAACGAATGATGAAACATATATTTAATATCTTTCATTATTAGTATGAAAAGCTGTAGCAAACTCATGACATTATATATTCTTAACGAAAAATTTCAAATATTAAAACTTGAAGTAAAATGGCTCTCCAATTTAAATTTCTTCTATTTGTTGAGGTATATTTACTAAAAACATTTTTCATCATATACAAAAGTACAAATACATATACAAAATCAGTTTTGTTGTCATCCTTTAGAGAATATAAAAAAGTCATTAACTTTTCCTACGCTCAATAAATATTTATTTTCAGTATACTTGGCATCAGGGCACGCCCTGTAGTTAGAATACACCCATCAGGCGCTCTTAACGAATGCTCCATTTTAAAACTTTTTTTGAGAGGTCTCTATTTTATAATTTTAAATACATGTTTTTCTAATTTAAAGAATCTCTATTCAATATGAAATGCATCAATTATGTATTTTACATAATACAGTAGATATGAAAGAAAATTTACAGAATCTGGATGAATGCGGTAGATATAAAGAAAATTTTAATAATGCCAACTACAACAATATTCCTATCGACAAAGTGGGAGAAGTGTTAGAAAATTTGAGGTTTGAATAACAACAACAATGTCGAAAAACACAGGAAAACTAAAATTCAGAATTCGGTTTGCTTGATATGAACGTAGAATCATTTAAACACTTTCCTACAAAAGTTATTTGCCTCTTACTGAATGCCTAGGGTGACACAAATACTTTTGTGAGATAAGACTACGTTTTCCCTTCAAATTTAGGCACAAAAAAGATGAAGATTACTCTTGGAGATAGTTTAAGGTGTTTTTACTTTCAAAGATGAATGTGCTTCTCCTTTCTATATGTTTAAAGCACTCAAAAAGATCTTATATATTGATGGAAAAACCGACATCTTATGTATGCAACCTTTGGAAATAAGTTATATACATAAACAGTTGAAAAGGGCTGAAAAGACACACCATTTCAGAATTTCGGACCGCATCCTTACGGACAGGGGCGGATGTACCTTAGTGCTTGGGGGGGCAAGCCCCCCTTATATCCGGAAAATACACTATTATGTATGTTGTGTATTTTTTTGCTCCCCCTAAAAATTTACACTTGCCCATAGTATCGCCCCCCCTCACCTGGGATCCTGCGTCCGCCACTGCTTACGGATGAAGTTATCATCCGGACGGATATATCACAGTATCAAAGTTTTCACCGTTTCAGTCTTTCATCCGTACGGATAGATTCTTATCCGTACGGATAGCTATCATCCGTACGGATAGATTCTTATCCGTACGGATAGCTATCTGTTTCTCCAAATTCTGATTTTGGTCCTTTAAGTGGATTTTCAGTCCTTTAAGTGATTTTCCCGAACTATACTTGATCATTTAAATCCGTAAACTCGTAGATACTTATATGAGTGTACACTCCATACCTACAAACTCATATTATAGCATTCCGAGTTCACCCATCTTTGTACCAAACCCCGTTTACATAAATGAACATGGTAACACTTAAATTACCAACAATCCTCCCCCATTTAAGTGTAATCCTTGGTTTAGCTGAATAACAGTCAAAACATAGCAACTCATACATCATTGATAATGTCACGAAGATTGAATGATCACTTAGTAAAATTACACATTTCAAATATTCGAGTATTAGGGTGTGTCTAAGCATTGAACCCCTTTACACGTTTTGAATACATGAAGATAACATACACATGAGTTAATATAACTCCAAAAGCTTATTCTTGACACTAATTATTCAGGCCTTGTGTCCATATCCATTCATGAGCATATAGAAAGCCAACTCTCGAACTTTCTTGAAGCGGCCAAACTTCATACTCATATAGGTGAGCCTTCATATAATCGTGCACCTGCAATAGCACTTTGTCAAAGACTCATTATGAAGAATCCCTTCATCCTTAACTTACAGGTAATAGCACATACCTCGGGATGATATCATGTGCTCAAATCTAGATAATAGGCCTTCCACATTGAATTCTGCCTCTATCATTGTATTAGAAGGGAATTGGGTATCCTATCACCAAGATTCAAATGAGTTGTAAACCCATCCCGATAACAGACTTTTGTACCAAGTCTCTAGCCAATCCTTTTGTTAAGTGATCAGCTAAGTTATGTTGAGATCTCATAAACACAACCGAAATCACCCCGTGAGTGATCAACTCACGAACTGTGCTATGTCTAACGCCCAGGTGTCGCGACATACCATTATACACTTGACTCTAAGCTTTAGACAAGGTAGAAGCACTATCACAATGGATAGAAATAGGTGATATTGGTTTTGGCCACAACGGAATTTCATAAATCAAATTCCTAAGCCACTCAGCCTCTTTTCCGGCTGCAGCTAAGGCAACAAACTCGGACTCCATTGTCGAGCTAGTAATACATGTTTGCTTTTTGGAGGCCCATGAAATGGCACCTCCTCCAAGTAAAAACACCCAACCGCTTGTAGAAGAAAAATCTTCCACATTGGATATCCAACTAGCATCCGAGTATCCTTCTATTACAGAAGGGTGTCCAACATAAGTCAAGCCAAAATCCTTGGTAGACTTAAGGTATCTTAGCACATGAGTTACAGCACGCCAATGATGGCTGCTTGGATTACTCGTAAACCTGTTTAGCTTTCCAACCGCATAAGCAATATCTGGACATGTGCTAGTCATAGCATACATCAAACATCCTATCACCCGAGAATACTCAAGTTGTAATATCGGATTTCGCGTATTAGGCATGAGTTTCTCATTAGGATCCATGAGAGTGTTAGCCGGAGTGGAGTTATCACTATTGAACTTCTTCAACACTTTCTCAATATAATGAGATTGTGTCAGAGAGAACCCTTTGTCACTCCGTTTTATCTTGATTCCTAGAATCACATCCGCCTCCCCCATGTCTTTCATAGAAAAACTTGATGACAAAAATGCTTTGCAAAGGTCAACTTGATCTTGGTTAGTTCCAAAGATCAACATGTCATCAACATATAAGCAAATTATCACACCATTACCGGTATTGTCAAATTTGCTATATATACACTTGTCTGATTGATTAATCATAAAACCATGAGACAAGATAATTTCATCAAATTTATGATGCCATTGTTTAGGTGCTTGTTTAAGACCATACAATGATTTAACAAGCTTACAAACCTTATGCTCATTTCCAGACAAAATAAAACCTTCCGGTTGTTTCATATAAATTTATTCTTCCAAATCTCCATTTAAGAACGCCGTCTTAACACCCATTTGATGGATTACTAGATTGTTAATTGTTGCCAATGCAATCAACAATATTATTGTGGAGATTCTAGGAACCGGTGCATAGGTATCAAAATAATCAATACCTTCCTTTTGTCTAAAGCCTTGAATTACCAATCTGGCTTTATACCCGTCGACAGTGCCGTCAACTTTCATCTTTCTTTTAAAGATCCACTTGCAACCCAAAGGTTTGCAACCACGCGGGAGATCCGCAAGAATCCACGTGTTATTTCCCATTATGGAATCCATCTCATCATTGACGGCTTCTATCCAAAATGACACATCTCGAGACTCCATAGCCTCCTTAAAAGTCTTAGGATCCTCATCAATATTATAACAATATGAATATTGGAATCCTACTTCATCTCTTGTTCCTTCTACCAAATAAGTTTGATAGTCGGATCCAAAAGACTTTGCTTTTCTCGCCTTTTTTTTCTACTGAAGCTCCAAAGGCTCATCTTGAGAATCAATATCATTATTGTTCTCCACTCCAACATTAATAGGAGTAAAATCCTTCGGTCTTTGTATAGATGAAAACCGACTTTCAACAAAGATAGCATCTCTTGATTCAATCACAGAATGAATAGCAACTGAATCATTAGGCTCTATTACATAGAACCTATAAGCCTTGGAATGCATAGCATATCCAATAAATATGCAATCAGTGCCTCTCTCACCCAAGGTTTTAATCTAAGGCATGGTGAGCCTTACAACAGCCCTACATCCCCAAACTCGTTGATAACTCAAGTTTGGCTTCTTTTTGAACCAAAGTTCATATGGGGTAATAGGATTCCTTTTATTAGGAACTCTATTCAGCAAATAACAAGCCGTTAACATGGCTTCTCCCCAAAATCCCTCACTCAAGCCTGAGTAAGATAGCATGGAATTAACCATCTCTTTAAGAGTACGGTTTTTCCTTTCCGCTATACCGTTTTGTTTGTGGTGTGTAAGGCACCGTAACCTCATGTATAATCCCACATGACCCGAAAAGGTTGGATCAAAGTATTCACCACCTCGATCGATGCACGCAGCTTTTTAATTTTAGAGGTTAATTGCAACTCAACTTCACTTTTATAGATATTGAATTTATCGATTGCCTCATCTTTAGAATGAAGTAAAAACACATAATGAAACCGAGTGCAATCATCTATAAAAGTCACTACATATCTTTTGTTGCCAAAAGAAGGTGTAGCACAAAAGTCACATAGATCACTATGGACAAGATCCAAAACTGAGGACGACCTTTCAACACTATGAAAAGGTTGTCTAACCATTTTGTTCAACAGACATGTATCACATTTATTTATATTCATATCAAAAGATGGAATCAAATCATGTTTAGACATAACATGCGTTTGTAATGAACATGTCCTAACCGAGCATGCTATAAAACAGAAACATTAACATCATGATTCATACAAACATTATTCACAACATCATGCTGAATGTTAAGCATAAACATACCATTACAAAGATAACCAAATCCTATGAATAAACCACACTTACTTAAAATGTACTTATCCGACTCATAAACTTGTTTATAACCTTCTTTACATAAAATACTACCAGAAACTAAGTTTTTTCGAATACATGGAGCATGCAACACATGTTTTAAAATTACAAATTTGCCAGAACTAAAAGGTAAAACAACAGTCCTTTTCCACGAATGGCGGCTTTTGACTCGTTTCCCATAAACAACATGGATCCATCGTTAATAGGTTCATAATCTTTAAACCAACGTTGATCCTTGCAAACATGCCTTGTCGCACCCGAGTCAATCCACCAAGCAACATCATCATCCTGCACATAAAATGCCTCGAAAATTAGTGGTACATAATTCATATCGTAATTAAATCCACAAACAATATTCTCGACCTTGATGTTTAGAGAGCACCTTGGTCCTGCAGACCCTTGCCCCCGAATCGTTGTTTGGCCCTTTCGATTTTTTTTTAGCAAATCGACAATCAACTTTAAAATGACCAACTTTTCATAAAACCCAACAAGCACCTTTCGGTTTCTTGTTGGCATCTTTGCCGTTGTTTTTAGATGATTGCCATTTTCTTTTCTTACGGTTCTTTTGAGAACTTTCCCGGTTTCCACCAAATTTATGGAAGTCGAATCCATTACCTCTTTACCCTTGGTTTTACCGTTCTCTTGCGCCTTAGAGATTCCTCTATACATGAGTGACTACCAAGTTCTACCAGAGATAATTCTTATTTCTTATGTTTGAAAAATGTTTAAAATATTTCCAAGATGGTGGCAATTTATCAATTATACTTGAAACAGAAATAGACTCATCCATTTCCATTTTATGCTGTGCAAATTGACCCAAAATGCGAAGAAGTTCATTGTACTATTCCATTACCGAACGTGAATCCACCATATTTATTTCATGAAGTTTCCAACCAAGAACTTTTTACTGAATGCATCTTTATCCATGTATTTTGATTCTAACGAATCCCAAAGTTCTTTGACAGATTCAACGTTTTGGTAAATATCGAACAGAGCATCAGACATACCGTTCAAAATGTGGCCTCTGCAAATGTAGTCATCATTCTCCCACTTGTTCTTCTTTCTCAATTCTTCCAAAGGTCCATCCTCCATCACTTCCGGCATCGGTGTACTAAGCACATACACAACCTTCAAGTTTATCAACAAAAAATGCATCTTTCTCTGCCATCTTCTAAAATTTGCTCCATCGAACTTTTCCAACTTCCCAAAATTTGCAATCATTTCTTTGACACTCGACATTGTAAACTAAATAACTTTTGTAGACTGTTAGAAAATTTGAGGTTTGAATAACAACAACAATGTCGAAAAACACAGGAAAACTAAAATTCAGAAATTCGGTTTGCTTGATATGAACGTAGAATCATGTAAACACTTTCCTACAAAAGTTATTTGCCCCTTACTGAATGCCTAGGGTGACACAAATACTTTTGTGAGATAAGACTACGTTTTCCCTTCAAATTTAGGCACAAAAGATGAAGATTACTCTTGGAGATAGTTTAAGGTGTTTTTACTTTCAAAGATGAATGTGCTTCTCTTTTCTATATGTTTAAAGCACTCAAAAAGATCTTATATATTGATGGAAAAACCGACCTCTTATGTATGCAACCTTTGGAAATAAGTTATATACATAAACAGTTGAAAAGGACTGAAAAGACACACCATTTCAGAATTTCGGACCGCATCCGTACGGATGAAGTTATCATCCGGACGGATATATCACAGTATCAAAGTTTTCACCGTTTCAGCCTTTCATCCGTACGGATAGATTCTTATCCGTACGGATAACTATCTGCTTCTCCAAATTCTGAATTTTGGTCCTTTAAGTGGATTTTCAGTCCTTTAAGTGATTTTCCCGAACTATACTTGATCATTTAAATCCGTAAACTCGTAGATACTTATATGAGTGTACACTCCGTACCTACAAACTCATATTATAGCATTCCGAGTTCACCCATCTTTGTACCAAACCCCGATTACATAAATGAACATGGTAACACTTAAATTACCAACAAGAAGTGTAAGAAAATTATGTCGGCCCATTACTTGAGCCTAAATAATTTCTTACCCCGTAATAGTGGTTTTATAGGAAATTTGTTTTTCATAGGAAATATGCTAATTCAATTTAATAGGTTGCTTAAAGGAGTTTTAATCCAATTAAAACTCGGCTATAATGGACCACCGAGATTTAGGCAAAACCCTAGGTCAATTCCGATTTCGGCCCTCTCTCCTCCTATAAAAGCAATGTTTTATTTTGTAACGCCCCCAGACCCCGGGCCTGGAAGCGCTAAATGGGTCATAAATAGTCCGGTCAACTGCTTAGCCCGCCATCCTCGCTTGGTCTAAAAGGGCTAACCCGAGTTGACTAGACATTTATGTGTCACACTTATATGGGGGTGAGCATTCTCTTATTTTACCGATGTAGGACTTTACATTCTCCCCCCCTATAAGGGACTGGCGTCCTCGCCAGGACGGCCGAGACTGTTCCCGGATCGTCCCTACCAGAGGTAACTAGAGGCCATCCTTACACCGTCTTCTTGTACGGTGCAGCGCATAGTTCCGTCTAATAGTCGGCTCTGATACCATTCTGTAACGCCCCCAGACCCCGGGCTTGGAAGCGCTAAATGGGTCATAAATAGTCTGGTCAATTGCTTAGACCGCCGTCCTCGCTTGGTCTAAAAGGGCTAACCTGAGTTGACAAGACATTTATGTCTCACACTTATATGGGGGTGAGCATTCTCTTATTTTACCGATGTAGGACTTTAAATATTTCATCATAGGAAAAATGAAGTAAACCAACACATCACGACTGTAGGAAATGTGAGAGATATCGGAATCCTCATCAAGGCGAAGAACAACATAATGGCAAAACGGAGCGTAAGTCAAATAACAATGGATGCGGGAAACGATCCTTATTATCTCTTCTCGCTTCTCCTTATTCAGTACTAGGATTTATTGTTTTATCTATCACGGTTGAACACCCTAAATAAGAATATTATGTATAAATCATCAAAGATCTTTTATAAACACGAGACACACACATATCTCTCTCTCTCTCTTTATATATATATATATATATATATATATATATATATATATATATATATATATATATATATATATATATATATATGTGTGTGTGTGTGTGTGTGTGTGTGTGTGTGTGTGTGAAATTGACTCCATAAGTTTTGTGTATTGACCCATTATTTTTATGTTTTGACTCATAATTAGACGTAGAAAAATTGATATACAAACCTTTTTTAAAAAAATAATTGAAAATTCCTACGCACGGCAGCCCCTGTCTGCAAGAGATAAGAAAACAACCAAATTTAATATATGTATAAACAAATCCCATTGTCATTGTTAGTAATATCATCCGCTACGGAAGCGATTTAAGGATCTAGATCTATAAAATACACGTAATAAAATAACTAGATCTATATCTACAAGGGGGTTGTAGATCATACCTCTTGGATCTCAAAATCCAAGTTGAAGAACCGTAATAGGAAGATTGCAAGTAGATGTGAAGAGCACCACGATCTTCCGTACGTGTGATCCAAGCAACTCCCGGTGGAAGGAAATCCTCGACTCGAACCCTTCCGATATGCTACCCAGAAAAACCTCCAAGATTTTCCATCTAAACCCCTTGGCCGAATTTTTGCTCCTTCTGTCTAAGAGAAGTCGAAATTTTCAAGTGTGTTAAAAGGCTTGGGAGAACTCTCTTTATATAGGAGAGTAAAACTTAACCTCCAAGGATTTAATAATTAATACAAATTCAATTATAATTATCCCATTAAATAAAAGATAATCCCATAATATTCTAGAACAAATCTAGAATAATATTTATCTTTATTTCTTACCATAAATATTTATCCAATTAATATTTTATGCACATGTCTTATTAATCACAAAAAAATAATTCTTGTTCCATAATAATCCATGTGGCCGAAATTTCCCTTTGTGACCTAGTCACAATTAATTTCGACCCTAACACAATAATTGGGCCAAGATTATGAAAAATGTCTTTTTCACATATTTAATATTATTTAGCCCAACTAATTTAATAGTCCACTAAACAATTAATTCACATATCGTCTTAATGAAGTCCAACAAGAACTAAATTAATATTATCAGGATTCGACGTCCGAGAATAGCTATGCTATATAGGAGGCACGTCGGGACCATGGACTTATAATCGTTGGCTCCGATAAATCAAATAAATAATTATCTTACGAACAAAATAATTATATTCGATAAATCAATCACGAAATATGCCACCATAATCCCGTGATCGCACTCCTCCGATTATGAGATTATATTTATCTCCTCACGAGAATGATAATAAGCGTCCATTGATATAATCATTACATATGGATTAATCCTCCATAGATTGCTCATTCTAAATCGGGAAGTTCTGATTAACCCTTTTTAGAACCTCTTATCCTTATTTACCATTAACCCCAGTGATCAATTCATACAACTCACTTTGGTAGCTAATCGATGTATTATGAACTCGCGATCGATCGATTTCTAGGATTAACAAATAAGAGGCTGTCTATCTACTTCCATAAATGGAAGGAATGGATTCCGTATCTGTGATAACACGTAACTACTACTCACTAAATCCAACAATGCCAAGATGGGGTAATTCGGACCACGAGACTCGGTGTAATCCTTAACCGTCAAGTCAAACTTCATACCGATTCAAGCGCTTGATCGTGATCACCTCGGGATTAAGATATATCCATAAATATGATCATCCATTGATTCGATAAGACTTCGATTACGAAATTATATCGTGAACTCTAATCAAATCGGTCCAAATTTCTATATGATATATCTATCATATATAAATGCCCCATTAGGTTCTCTTAACCGAAAGTCCGGATAAGACAATCACACCTATTGTGTTCTGGGTGCATTAATAGCACGTTAAAGGAGAGACTCGGTACTCTCGATTAACTTCACTACGGGCTAATTGTATTTTAAGTACATCATCACTAACTCAATCCTCCCGTGTATATCCCATACACTGAGTTAAGTGATTACATAAACGATATACTTTAGGGTTTTCTGTAGTGTAAATACTATTGTCACATCGGTGAATATGAGAATAATAAATATGAATAACAATATCATTTCATTTATTAAATAAAACAATTACAAAATTGTCTTTCGGGCATCACACCTAACAATCTCCCACTTGCACGAAAGCATGTGATTAATTGTTTTAGAGCACACCCTATTATTTAAAATACAACAAACTACATCTCCCACTTGCTCTAAAGCAATGAAGACCCATCCCGTATTCTCGTACCCAATAAGCATATCATAATCATTGCAGATTCCAAAGTACACTCCGAGTATGCCGTCGTAGGATAGGTCAGTGACTCGGGAGTACCTACATCTAAATGTCATAGGTCTTAATGATTAGTCAGGTTGTCGGCTCGAGACGATCCTTAGAATCGAAACGTTACCGGTCCATCTAATCATATGGTACTTTCCTAATATGCTTTTGACCTCTAGTGATTTCGAAAATCCTTATAAGCTACCCCTACATCGTTTGCACAATGATGTGGTATCGGCTTCCAAATCTAGAATCACTCTCAGATATGAAAAGGAAATCCTTAAGCTATATCGCCTCTCTAGCTACTACAAAAGCCGCTAATCACCCAACTAGTTAAAGTCGAGTTGGCGTTCTTTGGATTCCTCCAGGCAATAGCTTCAACACAAGAGTAAACACTCGCCCGAGATCGACTTAACGATCATCCTCAATCGACTTATAGTCAAAATCGAGTGTATCACATATATTCAAGTTCACACATGAATATGTCCGCATATTATTCCTCGTTCTCTCAAGATACTAAAGGACATACTAAACTTGCTTTGTTAACCGCCGAATCTAAGATTCGATCAAAGTTGACGTTCAATAACCTGACCATCTCTACTAGAAAGAGAATCTATCCCATTTCTCTTGATCTGAGGATTTAGAGAGTCATTCCTGAGGCATAGGGTAGAACTTCCTCGTTGAATGTTGCATACACGGATGCATCATCTTAACCAATAAGATGGATGGGAAACCAGATGGATCGATTCTAAAGAATTCGACCGAGTCAAACTCTTCGAATGTTGTCCAAATCTCTCATTGCAGAGAATTGTGGCATTGTCGATTCGACTTCGATAACACACCCTATGTTGATTCCAACTGGTGCAGTGTTATCCTTCACAAACACTAATGTATGTATATATTCACTACTATACTAAAATTGATATCCAGTCTACAAAAGACTTATCAATACTCTGGTCAAATCCACATATTGTAGAAATATATGACTTCCAATGACCGAGAGGTTTGCTCTTTATCCACAAAGGACATAAGCCTTGATGTCATCCCGTCATAAGTTCATAAGGCAATACCACTTTTGTTCCAAATGAATCCAGACTCCGTTTGTTTGGCAAGAAAGTCTCAGGGAGTCACCCCTATTTTCTCGCTTTTGAACGAAATCATGCAATACCGAACTCATTCTACTCTTTTCCGTGTAGATCCAATTACTCCCACTTTGGGCTGAGGCACGGTCGTGGTTCTACAAGAGCATGAACAGGTGGAGTACCGAACTCCATTCATAGGGTTATGGCTATTAAACCAACCTCTATTATCGTAATCCTATCTTTTGCTCACAAAAGAGCCATAGAGTCATCACTCGATCCTCGGACTACAAAGTCCACAGAAACCCGTAATGGGTAATGGATAAACCATACTCCCAATACTTACTGGATCGAAATTCTGATCTAGTTTAGTAGTATTTAGTGTTATCACCAACAATCGATGTTGGATGTGGTCTGATTTTAATCAGTTAGTAACTACCTTGAGTAAACGTACTTCAAGGTTCAAGGTTTTTCTGATCATGGATTCTATCAGAAAGGATGCAACAGTATAACTGTCCCTTCCCGATTTCAAGAATCCTATATCTAACCTTTATACTCAATAGGTTAAAAGATATATCACGAATGGTCATTGACCGAACGTATGCGTGAAATTCCCAGTCTTACCTTCAAACACCGTGTGCTAAATGCTTATATTTATGGAAGTGGGGTGAACCGAATCCACACTTTATCCGTAAATTCCAAAGCATATTCTAGGTAGACTTCTCGGTCTTACATTTCAATGTAAACCGTTATTTCGCTTCCAATATCTTTATTGAGTTAAGCAGTGTATTGTAGCACATCTAAAAACTATATAAGGCAATTTAACGGTTTCTCACTTAGTGAGAACATGTCACAATGAGGCAGGCTGAGCATAAGTCCCGAGGACTATGAATGGCCTATTCCGAGTATAGAATACTCTATCTCTGTTGAAAACAGAGAAACCTCAAAATATTTTGGATAAACTTACCGGAGTATTTGAATAGTTATCAGACAAGAAGTCACTACTCGGAAGCTCCTACTAGCTTTAATCTTTCATCAGACCCCGAAGGTCGTCATGAACAAGCTATGTTACTTCTTTATATCCATTATCCTTTCCCAATTGAAAGGAAACTTAGTCATTGAACCTTTGAGACAATCTAACCAGACTGGGAGAAAGGAATCACCCTGAGCCAGTCTTCAAGTCTTGTCTTTTAGGGACTATGCACTAACTATGGAATATGAAGAAGCGTTTATCTAAATATAGAAACCAATTGCTTTTAATAGGTCTTAAGATGTGTTTTATACATATTTCAGCAGTTTTAAGTGGTTTTGACTTTATCAAACAAAAGTCCGAGTCTTGGATTCGTACTACAAATGGTATATTCACTTTCTATACGACAAACAAATTATCGAATAGAATGTAAATCCATTCGTTCCAACGAATCTTAAACAGAAAATAATTTTTTTCGCGATATCCAAGGATTGAATCCGAGATTCATTTCCTTATATCACTCCCACTATTCTAGCTAAAATTAACTGCCCGTTGTTTACTCTTTTAATCGTTAAATGCACTGCTACCTTGTTCTTCTAAAGAACTTAGCTCGAGAAAATTGCCAAGGATTCATAGGTTGGTGATCCAAAATCACTATCCTTATCCTATGATTTTCAGTTAATTAATTTTTCGGTTTAGCCTTAAAGTTTACTCAGTTTAGATGACTAACACTTTTAGACATATTCTCCCATTCTTGACTTTCCGTGAATGGAAATAGATCTTGAACCAATGTTCGTTTGAGTAGACACTACTCTTGAACCGTAGGTGTCTATTTTGAGTGTTACTCGTCGGGACTTCTCAGATTTTCTAATATACCAGAAAAAACAACAAATCATAACATTTAAAGCTCCCACTAGTTTATCGGTTCCAAATACCGTCTAACGAGCAATGCTTTATTTTTATGATTTTCCGATTTTTTCGATTAGAAAATCTTTCGTACATAGTTCCAATGTTTTCAGAAAAACAACAAATCATAGAACTCTCACTAGTTCATCGATTCCAAATATCGTCCAACTAGCAATATTTCATGACTTTCCGGTTTTTCAATTAGAACGGTTACGTGTGTAGTCAGTTACACTTTTCTAATGTTCTAGAAAAACAACAAATCATAAAGCTCCCACTAGTTCATCGATACCAAATATCGTCCAACTAGCGACACTTCATGATTTTCCGATTTTTCAATTAGAAAATTACTCGTGTAATTACTACACACTCAAAATTCACTAGAAGAATTTTAAAGTCCGAAATCACCTAAGTTTGTCTCCCGTTTGACACGAGTGACACTAGTGATATACCTATATGTCACTCTGATTTTTAAAAGGCTTAAGAGAAAATATCTCTTTCGAAAATTAATTGCATTATCGATTAACTAGTTCAACGTCCTAGTTACTTTCCACTTTTTAACGAAGTCAATACTAGTCAATTATAAAATTTTAAGCAATTTAGTAAGGGATATAATGCTGTAAATAAAATGACATATATTAATTCAAGTTTAACACTACTATATTATTTTATTTTAGGAATTGTAAACTAAAAATAAGTCTACTCTACCATTCCAAGTTTTAACCTCGCATCTCAAGTGCACACTGTAGGTAGGTCAAAGAGATGACGGTTAAATCGAGACAATCTCATCAATGAATAACTTGTGAGAATCGAACATCCCACGAGAATCGAACATCCCTTTATTCATTGACTACCTTCCTTTTTTAGCCTAGATATTATCAAGAATACCCATGATGAGTGTGACCTACTATATCGGATCTCTTGATACGCCCGAGTGTGTGCCGTCGTAGGATGGTCGGTGACCCGACGAGTACCCAGAAATCCTATCCTTTCGGAGACCAAGCCATGAATGTTGATAGGGGTGAACACCATCCGTAGGGGGACGAAATCAAAGCGCCGCGAGGCGTCACCCTTCTCTCACTTACTTGTATCTATAGTAGAGGCCGTGGGGTTGGTTGTCGCCTCCCCCGCTCCCACTCAATAATTTGGAAGTGGTGGTGGGTTAACTAACCACGTCTTTTTGATGTTAACATAAAAGCACATCAAATCAAGGATTCCGAATGGTGTCGGTAACGTAGGCAAGCCTACCCGTCCTATTCGTTGGAACATATATGTGACAGGTTGATGAAATCGGGTCAAGACGACCCTATTGAGATAAGAAGGAATCACCCTCCGCTCTCCGGTGTAGCTTAGTCTTGCCGGACCCCGTGCATACATCACACTAGGAGGGTTTAAGTCGGTCGAGCCTAGCTCGATTGACCACCCAACCTATGAGCGAACCGCTTTTATCCAAGATTTATTGTTCTTTACCATCATTCAATCTCGTAGACACTACGAATTGAAAACGTGATCTCGTTTGGGCTTTAAGGCGGTTCACCGAGAACACACACCGAAAGGCTTAACGATTTCACAACCCGTCCTCGGATCTTTAATTAGTTACTAAATTAATTAATTACCACGTATTAATTAAATTTCAACTAATTACGCGAGTTTATATACATGCCTATTTTAATTACCAAAATTAAAATTCTACATGTATGCATGGAGTGGAGTTATGATATGATGCATGTCATGGCAATTCCGATTTTATATCTATTATGATCAAACACATAAAAAATAAATTGCGGAAAATTTAAACACCGAGATGGATTGTTGGTACCCCCGTATCTAATCTATCCTAGGAAAACAGTAAATTACAATCTATGTCTTCGAGTCTTGATCTTCGAATCTTGAACTCGAACCGCCGGATCACGAACCACGAACAGCCGAGAGGAGAAAAGGCTTTTTAATTAAATAAATACAATTTATTTGATAAATAAAATTAATTTTTCTTTTATTACATGTTACATGCGGCTGTTACACAAAAATTATTTTCCAAAAATAATCTTCTTTTTTTTTTTTTTTTTTTTTTTTTAGGTGCCAAACGGCAGTTTTCCATAAAAAAAAAAAAAAAAAAAAAAATAGGTTAAACAAAAAGTTAATGCAGCCGCAAGACTTAAGCCCTAGCCGCATGCAATTTTAATATACAGGACTTATAGCGACGCTTTTCAGCGTCGCAGAAAGTCCTATAGCGCAGATTTTTAATTAAAATCAGGTTTTTATCCGTTTCTCCTCGTTCATACCTTGGGTTTCGTCTTAATCTGCAACTTTTCTTCAAGATCTTCATCTTTTCGAGCCCGGAACATCAAAATTACAATAAAAGATGCTACTTTTACATAAATTTCGAAAATTGACATAAAAAAAATACAATTCCTATGCTCAATTGTTACTAAACAAAGGAGCTACAATAGATCTAACAGTAAACAAACAGTACCAACCCCAATCCATCTCTTCAACCAAGACATTCATAACATAAAAATAATCATGCATGCATCGGCCCTTTTTAAAAAAATTGGGACAAAAATCTACATGTTTTACCACTCCTAGATATAATATTTTATACGTATAAATATAGATCACCTTGGCGATGATACCATCGTTAGTAATATCATCCGCAACGGAAGATTTAAGGATCTAGATCTATAAAATACACGTAATAAAATAACTAGATCTATATCTACAAGGGGTTGTAGATCATACCTCTTGGATCTCAAAATCCAAGTTGAAGAACCGCATATAGGAAGATTGCAAGTAGATGTGAAGAGCACCACGATCTTCCGTCGTGTGTGATCCAAGCAACTCCCGGTGGAAGGAAATCCTCGACTCGAACCCTTCCGATATGCTACCCGGAAAAACCTCCAAGATTTTCCTCTAAACCCCTTGGCGAATTTTTCTCCTTCTCTAAGAGAAGTCTAAATTTTCAAGTGTGTTAAAAGGCTTGGAGAACTCTCTTTATATAGGAGAGTAAAACTTAACCTCCAAGGATTTAATAATTAATACAAAATCAATTATAATAATCCCATTAAATAAAAGATAATCCCATAATATTCTAGAACAAATCTAGAATAATATTTATCTTTATTTCTTACCATAAATATTTATCCAATAAATATTTTATGCACATGTCTTATTAATCACAAAAAAATAATTTCTTGTTCCATAATAATCCATGTGGCCGAAATTTCCCTTTGTGACCTAACACAATAATTGGGCCAAGATTATGAAAAATGTCTTTTTTCACATATTTAATTATTTAGCCCAACTAATTTAATAGTCCACTAAACAATTAATTCACATATCGTCTTAATGAAGTCCAACAAGAACTAAATTAATATTATCAGGATTCGACGTCCGAGAATAGCTATGCTATATAGGAGGCACGTCGGGGACCATGGACTTATAATCAACGGCTCCGATAAATCAAATAAATAATTATCTTACGAACAAAATAATTATATTCGATAAATCAATCACAGGAATATGCCACCATAATCCCGTGACTGCACTCCTCCGATTATGAGATTATATTTATCTCCTCACGAGAATGATAATAAGCGTCCATTGATATAATCATTACATATGGATTAATCCTCCATAGACTGTTCATTCTAAACTGGAAAGTTACCGTTAACCCTTTTTAGAACCTCTTATCCTTATTTACCATTAACCCCCTAATGATCAATTCATACAACTCACTAGTAGCTAATCAGTGTAATATGAACTCGCGCGATCGATCAGTTTCTAGGATTAACAAATAAGGGAACTGTCTATCTATTTCCATAAATGGAAGGAATGGATTCCGTATCTGTGATAACACGTACTACTCACTCAATCCAAGACAATGCCAAGATGGGATAATTCGGACCACGCACTCGGTGTAATCCTTAACCGTCAAGTCAAACTTCATACTTTGATTCAAGCGGTTGGATCAGATCACCTCGAGATTAAGATATATCCATAAATATGATCATCCATTGATTCGATAAAACTTCTCGATTACGAAATTATATCATGAACTCTAATCAAATCGGTCCAGCCTTATATGATATATCTATCGTATATAAATGCCCCATTAGGTTCTCTTAACCGAAAGTCCGGATAAGACAATCACACCTATTGTGTTCTGGGCGCATTAATAGCACGTTAAAGGAGAGACCCGATACTCTCGATTAACTTCACTATGGGCTAATTGTATTTTAAGTACATCTTCACTAACTCAATCCTCCCGTGTATATCCCATACACTGAATTAAGTGATTACATAAACGATATACTTTAGGGTTTTATGTAGTGTAAATACTATTGTCACATCGGTGAATATGAGAATAATAAATATGAATAACAATATCATTTCATTTATTAAATAAAACAATTACAAAATTGTCTTTCGGGCATCACACCTAACAGTCATGCCCACCAACATTTAACAACATATATGAAAATAACCAAATTTAATACAAAAAAACAACAAATCCCGTTGTCATGACCAGAAATATTTAGCAATAGATCTGAAAACAACCTAATTGAATACAAAAACAACAAATTCCATTGCTATGCCCATAAATATTCGACAACAGATCTGAAAACAACCAAATTTTATACAAAAACAACAAATCCCATTGCCATGCCCATAAAGAGCTAAGGCACAAGCATTTTACCCGTTTGTTTTAAGAGACTGTTGATTTACCATCTTTTCCAAAAACTTAAGTTGATAGAAGGTAAATAATTAAAATCTTATATACTTCAACACGCCTCCACAAATGTGGGTAACCTATATATTAATGCCTATTAAAAGGTAGGGGAATTGAAAATATATATCTTTGTGTAAAAATAGTTTTTTTTGTATACCCTATTTTTAATTTTTACAATCATAACCCCTTAAAATACTTGACAGGACGGGTAATTTGTCATTCGGGCCGTGATATATTGTAATGAGACCGGGTTATTATTCATTGAGGCATGATACCAAAAATTAAAAATATGGACAATTATACAAAAAGACACGTATTGGACTTAATTAGGAAAAAAGGACACACAAAACAAACACTTAGTTATAAGGAAAAAATTAAATAGATAGACTCAAATACCCTTAATGAAGAAAAAAATTGCAAACAGGCGCTGAACATAATTTTATTTTATTTCCCCAAAAGCAGGAGCTGAACTTTTTTTTTTGCATTGACCACCGCGATGGTGTGAGCACCCCGATGCATTGACCACCGCAATGCCGTGACCACCTCGGATGTAGTGACCACCCGCGATGCAGTGACCACCCTGATACAATAATAGCCGCGATTCAGTGACCATCCCGATCCTTTCACCACCGCGTTGCCATGCCCACCCCGATGCCGTGACCACCGCGATGCATTGACCTCCGCCATGTAGTTACCACCGCGATGCATTCACCACCGCGAGGCATTCCCCACCCCGATGCATTAACCACCGTGATTCATTGACCACCGTGATGCATTCATCACCGCGAGGCAGTGACCATCCCGATGCAGTGACCACCTTCGATGCAGTGACCATTGCGATGCATTGACCACCCCCGATCCATTGACCATCGCAATGCAGGGGCAACCTCGATGCAGCAGCCACCCCCGATGGAGAGACACCGTGATGCAGTGACCACCCCCAATGCATAGACACGGCGATGCACTAACAACCGTGATGCATTACCACCGCGATTCATTGACATCGGCAATCATATATGCAGAGACATCGACAATCATATATGCAGTGACATCGACAATCATATATGCAGTGACATCGGCAATCATATATGCGTGACATCAACGCTTTATGCAAATGACATCGGCAATCGGATATGCAAAGATGACATCAACATTTTATGCAGTGACATCAGCAATCATATATGAATGACATCAACAATTTATGTAGTGACATCGGCAATCATATATGCAGAGACATCACGATGAATTGACACTGCGATGTAGTGGCCACCCGCGATGCAGAGACCATCGGGATGCAGTGACATTTGATGAAGCAACACCGTGATGACATTTGATATTTTTCCGACTTAATTTCATAAAATCGCTTTCTTTTCTTCATAAAATCGACTTCAAATGGATATATCTTTTGATATAAACTACGATCAGCATAAATCTTTCACCTTAATTCATATTTTTATGCAGTGACATCGGCAATTATATATGTAATGATATCAACATTTTATGCAGTGACATCGGCATTCATATATGCATGACATCAACAATTTATGCAGTGACATCGGCAATCAGATAGGCAATGACATCAACATTTTATGTTGTGACATCAGAAATCATATATGAATGACATCAACAATTTACGTAGTGACATCGGCAATCAAATATGCAGTGACATCAACATTTTTGTTGAACTTTTTGTCCCGAAATTAGGAAGAATTTTCAGGGGAAATCGAGCTTATGAGCCGCGTCGAGCTATATCGAGTACTTAGGCCACTTGCAGCAGAAGCACTAATTTTATCCCTAAAATAATATAAAATAATACATATCTCTGTTTTGCAACATCTCAATCCAAAAACATCCACAACATCATCCCTATCCTTATCCCTATAACACTTCAAATAATATTAAATAATATATATTTTACCTCACAACCTAATTTATAAACATTAAATATTTCTTATTTCATTCCAGCAGCATCCCTATCACTATCCTTATAATTTTTAATAATTAAATATGTTTAGGGCGTGAATAGTGCATCCCCACAAGTAGGGATGCACTGTTCATATCCCTAAAAATAAATAGGGATAGAGACTCTGCTGTGGAAGCTATTTTAGGGTAAACTCTATTTTTATCCCTATTTTAGGGATAGGGCACCATATAGGGATTCTGCTGGGAGTGCCCCTAGCCAGTCGAGTTCGATGTTGCCTTTTTATGGCTCAATAGAACATACCACCATGTCAATCACTTTAGCTTCTCCATATCTGCAAGCACCATCAAGAATTGAACTTTAACTACTAAAATTGGACTCAAGTTTCATATCATGCATTTTAGCTAGATAACTAAATATATGCAGCATCGAAATTGCCTCTTTCACTATAGCATTCAATCAGCAAATTGTACAGTACGTTGCTATGGATTCCCCTGTCCAATATCCAAGCAATTTTCACAAAGTTTCCTTCTTTACAAAGCATTCTTGAGAGAATAGACCAAGTGAAGTGATTCTCTTGGACCCCGTTTCTGATCAATGAAGCATAAAAACACCAAGCCAATCTGATCTCATTCTTTTCTTGCAACAAATTAAGCAACACATTACAGCCTTGTACAGAAACTACAACATGGCCCAATTACTTGGCTTCATAATACACATCTAATGCTTCCAAAAACAAGCCCCTAAAGTAATAACTCTCAAGAACAGAACAAAACAAAGGAGAATAAACATTAAATTTTGCAGCTTTACACAATGAACTTACTATATGAGACTCTGAGTTGATGCGTACACTACAATTAATGAATCCAATATGGGTCTAGCAGCTTTGGATAGTCCGTACTGAATTAATGAATCCAATATGGGTACGCTTGAACTAATGAATCCGATATGGGTCTAGCAGCCTTGAATCCAATATGCCTAATGTGAAAAGGCTTAAATTCATTAGCCAAACATTATTGAGAAATCCATGATTTCAGCCGGATCAAAACACCATAGCTCGGATGATGAGTTCAAATTACCATAGGCAGAGTAGGAGCAATAATAGCATCAAGGTGAACTCTACGACATTGAAGACGATCCGCTTTCGGGGAAGAACGCAGGAGCAACATCACCACAAATCAAAACACCGGAGCTCGGAAGAAGGGTTCACCCGCTCCCATTTCAAGTGAAGAAAGAGTAAAGGAGACGATTACAACAAATAAGAGCATGAAGGTATTGCCTAGGGGTAATATAGGAAAACTATTTAAATTCCTCCCTTATAACTAATGATCTTTTAAATGTGTCTTAAGTGTCTAATTAAGTCCCACGACATGTGCTTATAAACAAACAACTGTAACGCCCCGGTCCTGGATACCGAGCCCTTATCCGGAAGAGAACGTTCGGTGCATATAACATTAAATTCCAATATTATACGCCAGCATCTACGTCGTCGTATCAAAATTAAAGCAACGAAAGCTCAAAGACTCGGGTAAAATCATAAATGTCTCTAAGAATAGAATACAAACCGACTAGGGGGAAAAGAAATTGTTACAACAACGATATAAAGCTTACAACGTACGATGTTCCAAAAGAAGATACAACACTTGTCTTATAAACTTGAAATAAAAGTACAACATAATCTAGAACAACATTTTATAGAAAGGTAAAAAGAAAGCATCATCATCATGGCATCAACGTCATCAAATTATTATCGAACTCCTCAATGAGCTCAAGGCTAACATGTTTGTCTTATCACCCCAAAAGCACACAAAACAACATACGCAATTGAGATAAGTACAAAGTACTTAGCAAGAGGAAGAAGCTAATGTATAATTAAGTCTTACAATGAAAGGTTCATGTTATTATTATTAAGTTATCCTTGTATGAACGACACAATTCTAGGGTTCACTTCATGCTTATCAACATGTCATGACTAACTGTTTCTAGCTTAACTTATCTTTGTTACATCGGCACTCAAAGGCACAACGCATGGTGCTACCCACCACGAGGTATCGTTTGCAACCTATCAATGGATCAAACTGATAGCCACGGGTTAAGACCCGATAGTGTACACGTTCGGTGAAGTCCCCCTACCATTTAGCCGTTTATAGGCCATCGGAGTTATTCACTTTATTTGACCGCCCACACATCGCGATATAGCTAAATGCCTTACCAAGAATGTTACGATGTTTAGTTTTTTAACTACACACGTACGTTTATTATTAATTGATAACTAGCCACCTAAGTATTTTCAAGTAAGCTCCCTCACATCTACTACTCTCTTTCCTAGACCACTAGACACGGATAGGCCTAGCACATACACAGACATTGAGGAATGCTACCTCAAAGCACAAGCCATTCATACCCTTCCGACGGTCCCGAACTTCAACTCTATGGAAGAGTACATCCGGTGCTGGAGCTAAACACATTAGAAGCTTAATCAAGGCTTGTTCATGTTCATTTAACGTGTTTATATCATTAATATAAGGTTAGAAACCATTCCCAACTTACTACACTCGATAATACGTAAAAACGGTCAAAACAA
Organism: Gentiana macrophylla; assembly: GCA_026214975.1. Classification (NCBI taxonomy): domain Eukaryota; kingdom Viridiplantae; phylum Streptophyta; class Magnoliopsida; order Gentianales; family Gentianaceae; genus Gentiana; species Gentiana macrophylla. The sequence goes on along the minus strand of JAOBSW010001014.1, from coordinate 34,235 downwards.
CATTTATGGGCCATAGGCCACGGCCTGTACATCATAGGCCACGGCCTGTAAATCATAGGCCGGCGCCAATGACACAGCAGAATTCTCTGAACTCTCTGAATCAGATAGGACACGGCTTATAAATCATAGGCCACGGCCTACGACACCTGCATAAAACTCTAAACTCTCAGCATCTGATAGGCCACGGCCTATAAATCATAGACCACGGCCTACGACACCTGGGAGCATTTTCTACACTTTTCGATTCTGCACCATCTCTAACCCTTTTCCAATCAATTTAACAACAATTTACGTATAAAAACAGCAACAAAACTGTACTATATCATACCATAGCACTTCACACTTTAATTACAACATTTAAGCACAATTTCTAACATCAAACATGTCAAAAGTCAACCCTATCATCATAAAACCTTAATTAAACATTAGGAAGAGCCTCTTACCTTATTAGCAAGCAAAACCAAAGCCAAACCTTCAAGAAATCTGCAGTACTCTTAGAACTCCAACTCAAACCTAATTGATCAACAAATACACCTAAATTAATTGTGATCAAAGGTTTCTAAACAATCTAAACTACGAAATAATCAACTAGAACACCAAAACATGATCTAATCTTCAAGATTCTAAATTTAGAGCCAAAACCATATCTTTACGAAACTCTGAAACCTTGCTACCAAAATGACGATTTCTTCACCACGATTCCGATTATCTACTCAAAACTGAAAAACGACGAACGACTAGAAAGATCCTTGGGAAATTCTACTACTTCCTTTTGCTTCAATTTTCTTTTCTCCAAAGAGTTTAAAGCTTTTAGTTTTTTTTTTTTTGCTAAAATACTTCCAACGTTAAATGGGAAGTTTTATTCTACAAGAAAACTTCTCATTAACTTTTTTTTTAACAAATTTCTTTTTATTTTTATTTTCTTATTTTAAATAACACTTAAATCCCTTAATTAAATAAAATAAAAATCTGAAATTAGTAAATGACTCTTTTACCTTTTTATGAAAAGTCGGGATGTTACAATAACACTAAAAATATCCTTCAAGTTGTCATCTGTTGTCTAAAAGATCGTCGTTTTCAAATATATATATATATATATATATATATATATATATATATATATATATATATATATATATATAGATATACACACACACATATCATCTGCAGAACCTCCCCTTTGACGAATTGTAAAAGTAAAGGAGGAGTATCAAATTAACATAGAATCTCAAACTATTGATCATTATTCTTCTACTCGAATTGAAGAATTTGATGATGGAAACAACAATATTCACGGGATGAATAATGAACCGACAAGGAAATCAAGGTAGTAAAGAATCCGTATAAGAAAATCGATGCTCAATCTCTTTGTCAATGATCGTGATAACTTGAAGGCATGGAAAACGACTCAGAAATCAAAATCGGACTCAGAAACGAACCCCGAGATTCAAATCGATCTCTCCTTACCGATAACGATCTAACTCATTCGCTCGATAACGAACTGACGACCTATAGTAGATAGTACTATCAGAATGATCTGTGAGGAAAGATATCGGTTTGATATCACTTAATCGATAACGGATCTCGGGATTGAGATCAATCGCCGTGACAAACCCCGAGATTCAAATCAATCGCCGCTAACGAATCGACGATCTATAGTAGAAGTACTATCACATTGATTTACAAAGAAAGATATCGACTTGAAATCGCTTAATCGATATCGGATCTCGTGATTGAGATCAATCGCCATTAACGAACCTCGAGATTCAAGTGAATCCTCGATAACGAACCGACAATCGATAGTAGAGAGTATTATCAGAATCACGTGTATTATCGTTCTATAAAGGAATTTTTATAAAAAATTATGAATTTTATATTTTAACGCAATGTTTATTAGAATATTTATATTAAAAAAATTGTTTTTTATTTAAAGGGACGACATCGTCGTCCCTTCAAACAAAATATTTATAAAAAACTGAATCTTATTTATTAACACAACGTTTTATATTAAAAACAAATTTAATTACCTTTAAAGGGACGACAAGTGTCATCCCTACAAACCCAAATTTTATAATTTCTTTTATATAACATATTATTTTCTGAAAAAAGTTTAATGGGACCAATGGCGTCCCTTTAAACGAGAATTTTATAAAAAAAACTGAATCGTATTTATTAACACAACGTTCTATATAAAAAAAGAATTTAGTTTCCTTTAGTGGGACGAAAATTGTCGTCCCTACAAACCCAAATTTTATAATTACTTTTATATTAACACAACGTATTTAATGGAAGAACATGAAGCAAGAAAACACCGCCGTTATGGAAAAAAAAAAACATGAAAACTCATTTCGCCTTTATTCTAATCTCTTTAGTGTATTTGGTTATGCATTTTTATTTTCCAGGTTATGGAAAACATCGCCATTGAGGAAAAAAAGCATCATTTAATTTTTTTTGGCAACACACACCGAGTCAATAATTATAAATTTCAGAAACATTCAAAGACAAAAATTATTTGTTTTCCAATTAGATTTGGGACTCTGTGTGGTTTCTAGTTGTGTTTCTTGCGTCATGTTCTTCCATTTCAATAGACATTAGAGACAAAAATAATAAACACACAACATAAAGAAAAAAAAATATATATAATAAAAATCCATCGCAGAGTACCTTTACACCGAGGCTCAGGATAATTGATATGCCATGATCAACGATCTGTAGTTCTATCCAAAGTCCATCTACAGGAATTTATGAATCCAAATGCATGGTTGTTAATTTGCTTAAAAGAATCTTAGGAAGAATGCCCTCCGGCTAATTTCCGTGAATATTTGGGTCCAGCTTTTCTCCCTTATATAGATTGTTTGTGTGTTCACAGTGCAAGTGGCGACATGTATAGGGTTTAGGGTCACCGACTTCTAAAAAACTTTTTTCTTTTTATTGCATTATTTAAAAAATTTATACAGTAATTACTATCGACTGACCCTCTAATTTTTTTAGGGTATATTATTAAAAAGGACAATTTGAACATACAAATATGGAAAAAGAATAGTGGAATTATTTTCGGGTAAAAAGAACATGTCTTTATTCCACTATGATTTAAATTATCTCGTATTCAACTACCAAAACGAATATATATTTTGATCTGATTGTCGAAAGATGGTATTTCTTTCATCACATTATTTTTTTCGTCCACTTTATTTAGACATCTCATTTGATATTTTTTGAACAGTATTTTCGAGGTCATTTTGGTAAAAAACACATAAACATTGGAATAGTGAAACATTTGATTTGAGACCAGTTTCACTGCAGCAAACAGTGAATTTGGGGTTATGAACAGTAGATTTGTCCTTATCACCCAATTTATATTTCCATTATCCTGATTCCTATTTTTCCCTTTTTTTTTTCCTTTTAAACCACTCCCCCATTTTTTTTATATATTGACCTCTGACCCGTAATCATATTTGTATTTTTAAATCAATTCTTATAAACATTTAATACGGTATACTTTTGCCCGTATCACCGAATTCCTGCAGCCGCTCCTGCTATTACATGTATTAAATTTCTTCTATTTGTTGAGTTATATTTAGTAATAATATTTCTCACTGAAAGTACATTTCCTCGGATAAAGCCTTATGTTAGTAACTTTGCATACTTCAAAGACTTCTCTTAAGTTGCTCATGTATAAAAGCCACGGTCCTGCTCTTGACTACAAGTCATTGACTAAGACTTCCATGCACTTTCTGATCTGATTAACAAATATCGTGTTAACCGGTCTTTAGTATGTTGCCACTACATTTTTGAGACCAAATGGCATGGTTATGTAGCAAAAAGGTGCATATCTCAGTGATGAAGGAGGTTTGGAAACTTTCAAAGGTGCCGATCTCAATGATGGCATTTTACGGTTCGTGTCTCACGAAGTCTATAGAGATTACGAAATCATTTTACGTCAACGCGGATAGTAAGTATGTTAGAAATCGACTTCTACCCTCCAAAGTCGATTTCTTCATTTGGAGAGTGAATTAAACTCAATAGACTTCCTACTTTGGATAATTTGATTAGAAGAAAGATTACGATCCCGGATGCTACCTGCCCTTTTTGTCATCTCTTTGATGAAACTTTGGACCATATCATGATCCAATGTGTTCATACTTACGAGCTTTGGTCTCTGATTTTTACTTGGTGTGGTATTGCTACTATCTCTGTCAATAGGACGACGAAATTACTTTTGGAACCACTCAAATCTGTTCATGTGTTCAAAGCAATTTCTCAGCACAATAAAGCTTGGTTTTACATCAAATGTACAGCCTTATGGTGGATTGGAAAACAAGGAACAACATTATCTTTGAATCGGCCAAATTTGACATTAATCGGCTTCTATCGAATATTCAACAAACCTCGTATCTGTGGCTTTCTGGAAAATCGTCAAAATCAATTCGCGATTGGTACACATGGTCATCAAATCCTCTTCTTGGATGGAATGCGGATTAATCCATGACCTTGGTCATTTTGCTGCTGCATTTTAAGCTTTATTAGTTTTTTCGACTCTGTTGCTATTGTTTTTCTGTTGTAATTCTGCTCAGAAGGTTTTTTGGTTCTCTGCATTTTTTCTGTATTTCTGTAATTTGTCCGTAAACTGTAACTTGTACCGTTTTCTTTGCTCTCTAGTCCCTTGCTAGAGAGTATTAATACAATAGCTGTTCAAAAAAAAGGAGGTTTTTTCTGCATCCTCCTCTGCCATCCTGATTTGATGATACCATTTATAAGAATCTAAGAAATCAAAAAAATCTCAAAGCCCACTAAGGAGCCTACCAATTTGTCTATATTTGGTAGCTGATAACAGTCACTGGGACATGATTTGTTGAGATCAATAAAATCTTTGCACATTCGTCAACTGTTTTTTGGGTTCGTGACCGGGACAAGATTGATACGCGTGTAACACACTGATACTAACAAGTGGACTATGTCAATCATGGTATAATATAACGAGTCATGTTCGATCACACATAGACTGATATTTAACATGTATAAACAAAACCAATGAACAAGGATTAGCAACAAAAAGGTGGTCTTGGACCAAAATAAACGTAAAAGTGGGTATTTAATCTACTATAAAGAAACCAAAACACAAATTCAAGAGATTCTAAGAGATTATATGAAGAAAATTAACTAAATCATTCTCCATTTAATCACCCTCAATTTACCGAATAATCAGATTCGATGATTCACACATAAAAACCCTAATTCTACTAAATTAATGGTGTGATCCCTTGATTTGGTTAATAATTACAGACAAGACATTAGAACCCAATATTTGAATTAACGGTCAATGGTGTATGTACAATATGTAATTTATTAACCATGCATTAATTGACTCTATGGGATGCCCATACAAGTATATGGTAAACTTCACTCATGGGACTTTCCATCATATATGACGATTCTGCATGGCGATCTAGTTACCTACATCAAAATTATTTCTTCAACTAGCAATTTCTTCGAAATAATTTACAAAAGCATGCATACAATTAGCTAATTTTTATACATGACTTGATTAAGCTCAACAACTAGCATTACCAAGTAGAACGGTCAGATGCCAAGCTCTAATTGCCGGATAGCCGGAAAGAAGACATGCCGTTGTGCCGGCAGATACATGGTACGTATCTGTCTTTCTGATCACACATCGAATACATAGCTACATAGACACTACTAAAAAAATACCTTTTTGCTACACTTTTGTTTGCCACGCTCCAAAGAAACAGCGCCGCAAAAAGCTACCTTTTGCGTCACTTATTACGAGCGATGCAAAAAGGTACATGTACTGTAATTTTTTTGATAAAAAAGTGACGCGAAAACTACCTTTTTTGCGACGCTCATAAACAGTGACGCTAAAGGTTCCTTTTTGTGGCGCTTATTTTGTGGCGTGGCAAGCTATAGTGTAGCAAAAAGGTATTTTTTTGTAGTGAGAAGACTGTGTCCGAATCACTTATCACGTGATTTGAATACAAGAAATCTTGCCTAGCATCGTATAAACGCGAAAGTAAAACATCAAGTTATCCTAGAATAAAGCAAGCATGGACACATGTAGATAACTCAAATCTGATAATTCAACATGATTGACAAATATCCCTTTCGAATAATACTATAAAACTCAATAATTATGCTAAAGAGAAAAATTTATTGATGTAAAGTACGAAAAAGATGAATTTATTACATTACACTTTGGAACTAAGCCTTGATATACATTTAAACCGACCTAATAGCCGCCTTAGGGCATCCTAAAATGCGTAGGAGCATTAAAAATTGACAATTTTGGGTTTCAAGCTGCCGAGGTACCGTGGACTTTTCTTCCGAGGAGCCCGCAGACCCACTTCACAAGATAAGTCTTTTCACAAGAACGACAACACAAATAGGGAATCAAATCCGCTAAATACGTACATGAAGAAAACAAACATTAATGTTTAGGAAAAGGTATACATTGAGTTTTTCGAAGCAAACACATTGGGGATATCTTCTATGCAAACGGAATCGAAGTAATAGGGTTTTGAATTCTGCTCATGAGGTACGGTGTCCCGACCAAGTGTTGCTTCCCGAACTAGGTTCTATAGGTGGAATCCTATTTCCTTTTTCACATTAAAGCCTAATAAAGCTAACTTCTTCAAGGTCTTCAAAATAAGAAGACACAACTTCGAGGAAGTTGATTTTACGACCAACCGATAATCCAACTCCATGAAAAGACATTACTCTTTTTTCTCCAATAGTTTTTCAACCTTTTCCGTTGGAGGCATTATATCATAAAATAGTAATGCCAATTGATGTATGTGTGGCGAGGAACACCATCGATGCCGTTGAATCAAAATTTTAGGGTATCAATTCGGAAAGAATTTCTAGAGCGATTACGATGGTAGACTCTCTTGTGGATGCAAGGCCGGTGCTTGTCCACGTCACGGGAAATTTGGAGTCGTAATCACGGTCTCATTTAGATCATTAGCTATGTAAGTAAAAGATGTAAAGCCTCCCCAACAATTTCTCATTACAAGAATGAAAATTTAATCTTACAAAATGAGCTTCAATCTATCAAGATTGCGGATGGAGATAGTCACATGATGCTCCCTTCTGCAATGCCCGTTTTCATAAATTTACAAACTCGTTGTCCTCAGAAATTCTAGAGATTAATTTGCAATGCCCGTTTTCATAGAATTTGATAGTCACATGATGTTCTGTCTCAGAGGTCACTACTTCTTGAATGAATCATGGATTCTTTGCACGAAGCTCCACACTGGGGATTAAATGCTCTTTGTTTAAAAGCGCGTAGTGGCGTGAGCAATCCACCCCAATGGAAACCAATCATTCATTGCAAAGTTTACGGCTTCTCTGCAATTAAAACCAGGATAAGCGTATAAGAACACTCACATCGAGTCTTATTTATCCGATTCTCTATTTTTACAGATACCTATCTAGAATTACATGCATCAAAATCTCTACGCGTTTACTTTTGAATAGAGAATTTGTTTTCTGTGAAGAATTTAGAGATTACGTATTTTACATATCCGAGTAGAGATTCTGCTCCAGCATGACTTTAGAGGCTTGTTATTGGCACCACAACGGATCTAATGCTTAGGTTCAACATTGAAGAAGTTGAAGGTGGACTTTCGACCTCTACAAAGTCGAATGTTGGGCTTAGATTCAATGTGGTGCCACTAACAACCGCGCCAGATTTTAATGGATTTGAATGATTTAGATCTCAATTTTAAGGATTTATTGTGTTTTACGGTACTAAGGATCAATAATTTGAATCAAACACATTCTTAAAATCTCACCATGGCTAAATCCTGCATGATAAGCTCTAGGAAGGTTATTACGAACTCCCCGGATTCTCATGCCTTTGTACACAGGGGACATTTTGCTGCAAAAGTGTGTTTGGAGGAAAGCTCCATCTTCTCCACCAGATGACAAAAAATCACGAGTATAAACTCGTTCTCTGTCCGCCTTTTCAAATTCTAAAGCCGCCACCGCCATTTCCGCCGCCACCGCCATGAGACAACCTACCCCAAATGGGCCTACTACCACCCCTACCAAAACCCATTTCTCCACCTTGGAAAGGCCAGTCTCTAGACACACCAAACCTATCACCGCCGCCATATCTGCTCTGTTGTTGGTTATTCCAACCCACCTCATTTCCTTTATAACCACCACCTGCAATAGCCAAGAATTGTAGTTATTTTGCTATCGTTGGAATTGAAGTGAATTCAAGAATTACAAAGTTTCCTCCTTCAAACGAATGTCAATTCAAACATTAATTAAGGCTATCATACAAATGGCTGAACAAAAAAAACAAAAAAACAAAAAAATTGACATAAACAATTGTCTACTCTAATAATAAATTAACATATTGGAACGTCGGATTAAATGACATGAAGCAAAATCAGAGTAATACAAGCGATAGAAAAGTGAATGAAAAAAGTGATATATCAATCGAGAAAATGAGAGGCCTTCTCAATCGTGTTATTTTCGGTGGACCCAACATTTACATGAAAAAGACGGACAAAACGAGGGACATCATTAAAAGAAGTGTTTTTTTTTGTAGAAAACACCACCGTTATGGAAAAAAAAAAGATAAAATCTTTCTCCTTTATTCTATATTTCTTTAGTGTAATTGGTTCTGCACTTTTGTTATTCACATTATGGAAAACACCACCGATCGTGAAAAAAATAAGCAAAAGCATCATTTAATTTATTTCTTTGCAACAAACACTGAGGCGAAAATTGTAGATTTCGTAAACACTCAAGAACAAAAATTGCAAGTTTTCCAATTTTATTTGAGATTCTATATGGTTTCTGGTTGTGTTTCTTTGTTTCATGTTCTTCCATTTCAATAATTAGAGACGAAAATTACTAACACAGAAGATAAACGAAAAAATAAATAAAAAGCCATCGTAGAGTACCTTTACACAGAGGCCATGGATAATTGATATGTCATGATCAATGATCTGTAGATCTATCCAAAGTCCTTCCACGGGAATTTCTGAATCCAAATGCATGCTTGTTGATTTGGTTAAAACAATCTTAGGAAGAATGAGCTTTGGCTAATTTTGGTGAATATTTGGGTCCTAATTTGCTCCCTTATATAGAGGGGCGGATCTACAGAGAACCGAGGGATGCTCGTCAACCCCATTTACGGAAATTACTAAAATGCCCATTGCAATACTAATATTCACAAGGAATTACTACGTATATTTTGTTGTTTTCTCTTGAAACTAAATTTTTATGTATTGTGGAGTTAATGTCTCTAAACTTCAATGAAGCTAGGGGTTTCGATTCCCCTTGGTATCGTTTGTATCGTTTTTTCCAATCTTTTCTCTTCTTCTATTCTTTTTCAAACTCTATATTATTCTTATACAAACTATAGAATCTTTTTCACTTGGCATCAGTGTACACCATATAGTTAGAACACTCCCATCAGATCTTCTTAACGAATACTCTATAGTACAGTTTTTTTTGAGGGCCTATATTACAGTTTTAAATACGCGTTTTTCAAGTTCACGGAATCTCTATTCAATACGAAATATATCAGAATCTATATATTACATAACACGGTAGATATAAAGGAAAATTTACAGAATCTGGATGAATGCGCTAGATGTAAAGAAGAATATAGTATCTCCTGCAGTGTTATTTTTCCTGTTGAAAATCTCAATAATAGAGTTTTTAAGAGATTTACGTTATCCACTGCAAGTTCTTTTATAGGAGCCCAAAAACCGAAATATCGGTTAGAGCCTTATATCATTTTGGTGCAACTTGGTTTTAAAAGAATGATGAAACATATATTTAATATCTTTCATTATTAGTATGAAAAGCTGTAGCAAACTCATGACATTATATATTCTTAACGAAAAATTTCAAATATTAAAACTTGAGGTATATTTACTAAAAACATTTTTCATCATATACAAAAGTACAAATACATATACAAAATCAGTTTTGTTGTCATCCTTTAGAGAATAAAAAAAAGACATTAACTTTTCATACGCTCAATAAATATTTATTTTCATTATACTTGGCATCAGGGCATGCCCTGTAGTTAGAATACACGCATCAGACGCTCTTAACGAATACTCCATTTTAAAACTTTTTTGAGGGGTCTCTATTTTATAATTTTAAATACACGTTTTTCTAATTTAAAGAATCTCTATTCAATATGAAATGCATCAATTCAGTATTTTACATAATACATAGATATGAAAGAAAATTTACGAGAACTGGATGAATGCGGTAGATATAAAGAAAATTTTAAGAATGCCAACTACAACAATATTCCTATCGACAAAGTGGGAGAAGTGTTAGAAAATTTGAGGTTTGAATAACAACAACAATGTCGAAAAACACAGGAAAACTAAAATTCAGAAATTCGGTTTGCTTGATATGAACGTAGAATCATGTAAACACTTTCCTACAAAAGTTATTTGCCTCTTACTGAATGCCTAGGGTGACACAAATACTTTTGTGAGATAAGACTACGTTTTCCCTTCAAATTTAGGCACAATAGATGAAGATTACTCTTGGAGATAGTTTAAGGTGTTTTTACTTTCAAAGATGAATGTGCTTCTCCTTTCTATATGTTTAAAGCACTCAAAAAGATCTTATATATTGATGGAAAAACCGACCTCTTATGTATGAAACCTTTGGGTATAAGTTATATACATAAACAGTTGAAAAGGGCTGAAAAGACACACCATTTTAGAATTTCGGACCGCATCCTTACGGATGAAGTTATCATCCGGACGGATATATCACAGTATCAAAGTTTTCACCGTTTCAGTCTTTCATCCGTACGGATAGATTCTTATCCGTACGGATAGCTATCATCCGTACGGGTAGATTCTTATCCGTACGGATAGCTATCTGTTTCTCCAAATTCTAAATATTGGTCCTTTAAGTGGATTTTCAGTCCTTTAAGTGATTTTCCCGAACTATACTTGATCATTTAAATCCGTAAACTCGTAGATACTTATATGAGTGTACACTCCATACCTACAAACTCATATTATAGCATTCCGAGTTCACCCATCTTTGTACCAAACCCCGTTTACATAAATGAACAAGGTAACACTTAAATTACCAACAATCCTCCCCCATTTAAGTGTAATCCTTGGTTTAGCTGAATAACAGTCAAAACATAGCAACTCATACATCATTGATAATGTCACGAAGATTGAATTATCACTTAGTAAAATTACACATTTCAAATATTCGAGTATTAGGGTGTGTCTAAGCATTGAACCCCTATACACGTTTTGAATACATGAAGATAACATACACATGAGTTAATATAACCCCAAAAGCTTATTCTTGACACTAATTATTCAGGCCTTGTGTCCATATCCATTCATGAGCATATAGAAAGCCAACTCTCGAACTTTCTTGAAGCGGCCAAACTTCATACTCATATAGGTGAGCCTTTATATAATCGTGCACCTGCAATAGCACTTTGTCAAAGACTCATTATGAAGAATCCCTTCATCCTTAACTTACAGGTAATAGCACATACCTCGGGATAATATCATGTGCTCAAATCTAGATAATAGGCCTTCCACATTGAATTCTGCCTCTAACATTGTATTAGAAGGGAATTGGGTATCGTATCACCAAGATTCAAATGAGTTGTAAAACCATCCCGATAACAGACTTTTGTACCAAGTATCTAGCCAATCCTTTTGTTAAGTGATCAGCTAAGTTATGTTGAGATCTCACAAACACAACCGAAATCACCCCGTGAGTGATCAACTCACGAACCGCGCTATGTCTAACGCCCAGGTGTCGCGACTTACCATTATACAATTGACTATAAGCTTTAGACAAGGTAGAAGCACTATCACAATGGATAGAAATGGGTGATATTGGTTTTGGCCACAACGGAATTTCATAAATCAAATTCCTAAGCCACTCAAATTCTCTTTTCGGTCGCAATAAGGCAACAAACTCGGACTCCATAGTCGAGCTAGTAATACATGTTTGCTTTTGGAGGCCCATGAAATGGCACCTCCTCCAAGTAAAAACACCCAACCGCTTGTAGAAGAAAAATCTTCCACATTGGATATCCAACTAGCATCCGAGTATCCTTCTATTACAGAAGGGTGTCCAACATAAGTCAAGCCAAAATCCTTGGTAGACTTAAGGTATCTTAGCCCACGAGTTACAAAGACGCCAATGATGGCTGCTTGGATTACTCGTAAACCTGCTTAGCTTTCCAACCGCATAAGCAATATCTGGACATGTGCTAGTCATAGCATACATCAAACATCCTATCACCCGAGAATACTCAAGTTGTAATATCGGATTTCCCGTATTAGGCGTGAGTTTCTCATTAGGATCCATGGGAGTGTTAGCCGGAGTGGAGTTATCACAATTGAACTTCTTCAACACTTTCTCAATATGATGAGATTGTGTCAGAGAGAACCCTTTGTCACTCCGTTTTATCTTGATTCCTAGAATCACATCCGCCTCCCCCATGTCTTTCATAGAAAAACTTGATGACAAAAATGCTTTGCAAAGGTCAACTTGATCTTGGTTAGTTCCAAAGATCAACATGTCATCAACATATAAGCAAATTATCACAACATTATCGGTATTGTCAAATTTGCTATATATACACTTGTCTGATTGATTAATCATAAAACCATGAGACAAGATAATTTCATCAAATTTATGATGCCATTGTTTAGGTGCTTGTTTAAGACCATACAATGATTTAACAAGCTTACAAACCTTATGCTCATTTCCAGGCAAAATAAAAACTTCCGGTTGTTTCATATAAATTTCTTCTTCCAAATCTCCATTTAAGAACGCCGTCTTAACATCCAAATGATGGATTACCAGATTGTTAATTGCTGCCAATGCAATCAACAATATTATTGTGGAGATTCTAGCAACCGGTGCATAGGTATCAAAATAATCAATACCTTCCTTTTGTCTAAAGCCTTGAATTACCAATCTGGCATTATACTACCGCCGATGCCGTCAACTTTCATCATTCTTTTAAAGATCCACTTTGCAACCCAAAGGTTTGCAACCACGCGAGATCTGCAAGAATCCACGTGTTATTTCCCATTATGGAATCCATCTCATCATTGACGGCTTCTTTCCAAAATGACACGTCTCGAGACTCCATAGCCTCCTTAAACGTCTTAGGATCCTCATCAATATTATAACAATATGAATATTGGAATCCTACTTCATCTCTTGTTCCTTCTACCAAATAAGTTTGATAGTCGGATCCAAAAGACTTTGCTTTTCTAGCCCTTTTGCTTCTACGAACATCCAAAGGCTCATCTTGAGAATCAATATCATTATTGTTCTCCACTCCAACATTAATAGGAGTTAAATCCTTCGGTCTTTGTATAGATGAAAACCGACTTTCATCAAAGATAGCATCTCTTGATTCAATCACAGAATGAATAGCAACTGAATCATTAGGCTCTATTACATAGAACCTATAAGCCTTGGAATGCATAGCATATCCAATAAATATGCAATCAATGCCTCTCTCACCCAAGGTTTTAATCTTAGGCATGGTGAGCCTTACAACAGCCCTACATCCTCAAACTCGTAGATAACTCAAGTTTGGCTTCTTTTTGAACCAAAGTTCATATGGGGTAATAGGATTCCTTTTATTAGGAACTCTATTCAAAGAAATAACAAGCCGTTAACATGGCTTCTCCCCAAAATCCCTCACTCAAACCTGAGTAAGATAGCATGGAATTAACCATCTCTTTAAGAGTACGGTTTTTCCTTTCCGCTATACCGTTTTGCCTGTGGTGTGTAAGGCCCCGTAACCTCAGTATAATCCCACATGACCCGAAAAAGGTTGGATCAAAGTATTCACCACCTCAATCGGCACGCAACTTTTTAATTTTAGAGGTTAATTGCAACTCAACTTCACTTTTATAGATTTTGAATTTATCGATTGCCTCATCTTTAGAATGAAGTAAAACACATAATGTAACCGAGTGCAATCATCTATAAAAGTCACTACATATCTTTTGTTGCCAAAAGAAGGTGTAGCACAAAAGTCACATAGATCACTATGGACAAGATCCAAAACTGAGGACGACCTTTCAACACTATGAAAAGGTTGTCTAACCATTTTGTTCAACAGACATGTATCACATTTATTCATATTCATATCAAAAGATGGAATCAAATCATTTTTAGACATTAATAACATGCGTTTGTAATGAACATGTCCTAACCGAGCATGCCATAAAACAGAAATATTAACATCATGCTTCATACAAACATTATTCACAACATCATGCTGAATGTTAAGCATAAACATACCATTACAAAGATAACCAAATCCTATGAATACACCACACTTACTTAAAATGTACTTATCCGACTCATAAACTTGTTTATAACCTTCTTTACATAAAATACTACCAGAAACTAAGTTTTTTCGAATACATGGAGCATGCAACACATGTTTTAAAATTACAAATTTGCCAGAACTAAAAGGTAAAACAACAGTTCCTTTCCACGAATGGCGGCTTTTGACTCGTTTCCCATAAACAGCATGGATCCATCGTTAACAGGTTCATAATCTTTAAACCAACGTTGATCCTTGCAGACATGCCTTGTCGCGCCTGAGTCAATCCACCAAGCAACATCATCATCCTGCACATAAAATGCCTCAGAAATTAGTGGTACATAATTCATATCAGATTTAAATCCACAAACAAAATTCTGACCTTGATGTTTAGGAGCACCTTGGTCCTTAGACCCTTGCCCCGAACTGTTGTTTGGCCCTTTCTGATTTTTGCCAAATCGACAATCAACTTTAAAATGCCCACCTTTTCCGTAAACCCAACAAGCACCTTTCGGTTTCTTGTTGGCATCTTTGCCGTTGTTTTTAGATGATTGCCCTTTTCTTTTCTTCTGGTTCTTTTGAGAACTTTCCCCGGTTTCCACCAAATTTATGGAAGTCGAATCCATTACATCTTTACCCTTGGTTTTACCGTTCTCTTGCGCCCTTAGAGATTCCTCTATACGCAAGTGACTACCAAGTTCTACCAGAGATAATTCTTCTTTCTTATATTTCAGAAAATGTTTAAAATATTTCCAAGATGGTGGCAATTTATCAATTATACTTGAAACAGAAATAGACTCATCCATTTCCATTTTATGCTGTGCAAATTGACCCAAAATGCGAAGAAGTTCATTGTACTATTCCATTACCGAATGTAAATCTACCATATTATATTTCATGAAGTTTCCAACCAAGAACTTTTTACAGGATGCATCTTCATCCATGTATTTTGATTCTAACGAATCCCAAAGTTCATTGGCAGATTCAACGTTTTGGTAAATATCGAACAGAGCATCAGACATACCATTCAAAATGTTGCCTCTGCAAATGTAGTCATCATTCTCCCACTTGTTCTTCTTTCTCAATTATTCCAAAGGTCCATCCTCCATCACTTCCAGCATCGTTGTACTAAGCACATACACAACCTTCAAGGTTGTCAACAAAAAAATGAATCTTTCTCTCCCATCTTCTGAAATTTACTCCATCGAACTTTTCCAACTTCCCAAAATTTGCAGTCATTTCTTTGACACTCGACATTGTAAACTAAATTACTTTTGTAGACTGTTAGAAAATTTGAGGTTTGAATAACAACAACAATGTCGAAAAACACAGGAAAACTAAAATTCAGAAATTCGGTTTGCTTGATATGAACGTAGAATCATGTAAACACTTTCCTACAAAAGTTATTTGCCCCTTACTGAATGCCTAGGGTGACACAAATACTTTTGTGAGATAAGACTACGTTTTTCCTTCAAATTTAGGAACAAAAGATGAAGATTACTCTTGGAGATAGTTTAAGGTGTTTTTACTTTCAAAGATGAATGTGCTTCTCCTTTCTATATGTTTAAAGCACTCAAAAAGATCTTATATATTGATGGAAAAACCGACCTCTTATGTATGCAACCTTTGGAAATAAGTTATATACACAAACAGTTGAAAAGGACTGAAAAGACAAACCATTTCAGAATTCCGGACCGCATCCGTACGGATGAAGTTATCATCCGAACGGATATATCACAGTATCAAAGTTTTCACCGTTTCAGCCTTTCATCCGTACGGATAGATTCTTATCCGTACGGATAGATATCATCCGTACGGATAGATTCTTATCCGTACGGATAACTATCTGTTTCTCCAAATTCTGAATTTTGGTCCTTTAAGTGGATTTTCAGTCCTTTAAGTGATTTTCCCGAACTATACTTGATCATTTAAATCCGTAAACTCGTAGATACTTATATGAGTGTACACTCCGTACCTAAAAACTCATATTATAGCATTCCGAGTTCACCCATCTTTGTACCAAACCCCGATTACATAAATGAACATGGTAACACTTAAATTACCAACAAGAAGTGTAAGAAAATTATGTCGGCCCATTACTTGAGCCTAAATAATTTCTTACCCCGTAATAGTGGTTTTATAGGAAATTTGTTTTTCATAGGAAATACGCTAATTCAATTTAATAGGTTGCTTAAAGGAGTTTTAATCCAATTAAAACTCGGCTTTAATGGACCACCGAGATTTAGGCAAAAACCTAGGTCAATTCCGATTTCGGCCCTCTCTCCTCCTATAAAAGCAATGTTTTATTTTGTAACGCCCCCAGACCCCGGGCCTGGAAGCGCTAAATGGGTCAAAAATAGTCCGGTCAACTGCTTAGCCCGCCATCCTCGCTTGGTCTAAAAGGGCTAACCCGAGTTGACTAGACATTTATGTCTCACACTTATATGGGGGTGAGCATTCTCTTATTTTACCGATGTGGGACTTTACATTCTCCCCCCTTATAAGGGACTGGCGTCCTCGCCAGGACGGCCGAGACTGTTCCCGGATGGTCCCTACCAGAGGTAACTAGAGGCCATCCTTACACCATCTTTTTGTACGGTGCAGCGCATAGTTCCGTCTGATAGTCGGCTCTGATACATTATGTAACGCCCCCAGACCCCAGGCCTGGAAGCGCTAAATGGGTCATAAATAGTCTGGTCAATTGCTTAGACCACCGTCCTCGCTTGGTCTAAAAGGGCTAACCTGAGTTGACAAGACATTTATGTCTCACACTTATATGGGGGTGAGCATTCTCTTATTTTACCGATGTGGGACTTTAAATATTTCATCATAGGAAAAATGATGTAAACCAACACATCACGATCAGAGGAAATGTGAGAGATATCGGAATCCTCATCAAGCGCAAAGAACAACATAATGGCAAAACGGAGCAGTAAGTCAAATAACAATGGATGCGGGGAAACGATCCTTATTATATCTTCCGCTTCTTCTTATTCAGGTAGTATGATTTATTGTTTTATCTATCACGGTTGAACCCCTAAATAAGAATATTATGTATAAATACCAAGATCTTTTTATAAACACAGACACACACACATATATCTCTCTCTCTTTATATATATATATATATATATATATATATATATATATATATATATATATATATATTATATATATATATATATATATATATATATATATATATATGTGTGTGTGTGTGTGTGTGTGTGAAATTGACTTGACTCCATAAGTTTTGTGTATTGACCCATTACTTTTATGTTTTGACTCATAATTAGACGTAGAAAAATTGATATACAAACCTTTTTTTTTTTTTTTAAAATAATTTAAAATTCCTACGTACGGCAGCCCCTGTCTGCAAGAGATAAGAAAACAACCAAATTTAATATATATAAAAACAAATCCCATTGTCTTGCCCACCAACATTTAACAACATATATGAAAATAACCAAATTTAATACAAAAAAAACAACAAATCCCGTTGTCATGACCAGAAATATTTAGCAATAGATCTGAAAACAACCTAATTGAATACAAAAAACAACAAATTCCATTGTTATGCCCATAAATATTCGACAACAGATCTGAAAACAACCAAATTTTATACAAAAAAAACAAATCCCATTGCCATGCCCACAAAGAGCTAAGGCACAAGCATTTTACCCGTTTGTTTTAAGAGACTGTTGATTTACCATCTTTTCCAAAAACTTAAGTTGATAGAAGGTAAATAATTAAAATCTTATATACTTCAACACGCCTCCACAAATGTGGGTAAACTATATATTAATGACTATTAAAAGGTAGGGGGAATTGAAAATATATACTTTGTGTAAAAATAGTTTTTTTTGTATACCCTATTTTTAATTTTTACAATCATAACCCCTTAAAATACTTGACAGGACGGGTAATTTGTCATTCGGGCCGTGATATATTGTAATGAGACCGGGTTATTATTCATTGAGGCATGATACCAAAAATTAAAAATATGGACAATTATACAAAAAGATACGTATTGGACTTAATTAGGCAAGGACACACAAAACAAACACTTAGTTATAAGAAAAAAATTAGATAGACAGACTCAAATACCCTTAATGAAGAAAAAAAAAATAGCAAACAGGCGCTGAACATAATTTTATTTTATTTCCCCAAAAGCAGGAGCTGAACTTTTTTTTTTTTTGCATTGACCACCGCGATGGTGTGAGCACCCCGATGCATTGACCACCGCAATGCCGTTACCACCTCGGATGTAGTGACCACCCGCGATGCAGTGACCACCCTGATACAATAATAGCCGCGATTCAGTGACCATCCCGATCCTTACACCACCGCGTTGCCATGCCCACCCCGATGCCGTGACCACCGCGATGCATTGACCTCCGCCATGCAGTTACCACCGCGATGCATTCACCACCGCGAGGCATTCCCCACCCCGATGCATTAACCACCGTGATTCATTGACCACCGTGATGCATTCACCACCGCGAGGTAGTGACCATCCCGATGCAGTGACCACCTTCGATGCAGTGACCATCGTGATGCATTGACCACCCCCGATCCATTAACCATCGCAATGCAGGGGCAACCTCGATGCAGTAGCCACCCCCGATGGAGAGACACCGTGATGCAGTGACCACCCCCAATGCAGAGACACCGCGATGCACTAACAACTGTGATGCATTACCACCGCGATTCATTGACATCGGCAATCATATATGCAGTGACATCGACAATCATATATGCAGTGACATCGACAATCATATATGCAGTGACATCGGCAATCATATATGCGTGACATCAACAGTTTATGCAGTGACATCGGAAATCAAATATGCAGTGACATCAACATTTTATGCAGTGACATCAGCAATCATATATGAATGACATCAACAATTAATGTAGTGACATCGGCAATCATATATGTAGAGACATCACGATGAAGTGACACCGCGATGTAGTGACCACCCGCGATGCAGAGACAATCGGGATGCAGTGACATTTGATGAAGCAACACCGTGATGACATTTGATATTTTTCCTACTTAATTTCATAAAATCGATTTCTTTTCTTCATAAAATAGACTTCAAATGGATATATCTTTTGATATAAACTACGATCAGCATAAATCTTTCACCTTAATTCATATTTTTATGCAGTGACATCGGCAATTATATATGCACTGATATCAACATTTTAGGCAGTGACATCGGCATTCATATATGCATGACATCAACAATTTATGCAGTGACATCAGCAATCAGATAGACAATGACATCAACATTTTATGTTGTGACATCAGAAATCATATATGAATGACATCAACAATTTACGTAGTGACATCGGCAATCAAATATGCAGTGACATCAACATTTTTTTGAACTTTTTGTCCCGAAATTAGGAAGAATTTTCAGGGGAAATCGAGCTTATGAGGCGCGTCGAGCTATATCGAGTACTTAGGGCACTCCCAGCAGAAGCACTAATTTTATCCCTAAAATAATATAAAATAATACCTATCTCTGTTTTGCAACATCTCAATCCAAAAACATCCACAACAGCATCATTATCCTTATCCCTATAACACTTCAAATAATATTAAATAATACATATTTTACCTCACAACCTAATTTATAAACATTAAATATTTATTATTTCATTCCAGCAGCATCCCTATCCCTATCTTTATAATTTTTAATAATTAAATATGTTTAGGGCGTGAATAGTGCATCCCCACAAGTAGGGATGCACTGTTCATATCCCTAAAAATAAATAAGGATAGGGACTCTGCTGTGGAAGCTATTTTAGGGTAAACTCTATTTTTATCCCTATTTTAGGGATAGGGCACCATATAGGGATTCTGCTGGGAGTGCCCCTAGCCAGTCGAGTTCGATGTTGCCTTTTTATGGCTCAATAGAACATACTACCATGTCAATCACTTTAGCTTCTCCATATCTGCAAGCACCATAAAAAATTGAACTTTAACTACTAAAATTGGACTCAAGTTTCATATCATGCATTTTAGCTAGATAACTAAATATATGCAGCATCGAAATTGCCTCTTTCACTATAGCATTCAATCAGCAAATTGTACAGTACGTTGCTATGGATTCCCCTGTCCAATATCCAAGCAATTTTCTCAAAGTTTCCATCTTTACAAAGCATTCTTGAGAGAATAGACCAAGTGAAGTGATTCTCTTGGACCCTGCTTTGGATCAATGAAGCATAAAAACACCAAGCCAATCTGATCTCATTCTTTTCTTGCAACAAATTAAGCAACACATTACAGCCCTGTACAGAAACTACAACATGGCCTAATTACTTGGCTTTATAATACACATCTAATGCTTCCAAAAACAAGCCCCTAAAGTAATAACTCTCAAGAACAGAACAAAACAAAGGAGAATAAACATTAAATTTTGCAGCTTTACACAATGAACTTACTATCTGAGACTCTGAGTTGATGCGTATACTACAATTAATGAATCCAATATGGGTCTAGCAGCTTTGGATAGTCCGGACTGATTTAATGAATCCAATATGGGTACGCTTGAATTAATGAATCCGATATGGGTCTAGCAGCCTTGAATCCAATATGCCTAATGTGAAAAAGGCTTAAATTCATTAGCCAAACATTATTGAGAAATCCATGAATTCAGCCAGATCAAAACACCATAGCTCGGATGATGAGTTTAGCCGCTCCATAGGCAGAGTAGGAGCAGTGAATAGCATCAAAGTGAACCGACGACATTGAAGACGATCTGCTCAGGGAAGAACGCCGGAGCAACATCTCCACAAATCAAAACATTGGAGCTCGGAAGAAGGGTTCAGCCGCTCTATTTCATGTGAAGAAAGAGTAAAGGAGACGATTACAACAGCGAGAGAGCATGAAGGTATGCCTAGGGGTAATATAGGAAAACTATTTAAATTCCGCCCTTATAACTAATGATCTTTTAAATGTGTCTTAAGTGTCTAATTAAGTCCCACGACACGTGCTTATAAACAAATAACTGTAATGCCCCGGTCCCGGATACCGAGCCCTTATCCGGAAGAGAACGTTCGGTGCATATAACATTAAATTCCAATATTATACGCCAGCATCTACGTCTTCGTATCAAAATTAAAGCAACGGAAGTTCAAAAGACTCGGGTAAAATCATAAATGTCTCTAAGAATAGAATACAAACCGACTAGGGGGAAAAGAAAATCTTACAACAACGATATAAAGCTTACAACGCATTTATGTTCCAAAAGAAGATACAACACTTGTCTTATAAACTTGAAATAAAAGTACAACATAATCTAGAACAACATTTTATAGAAAGGTAAAAAGAAAGCATCATCATCATGGCATCAACGTCATCAAATTATTATCGAACTCCTCAATGAGCTCAAGGCTAACATGTTTATCTTATCACCCCAAAAGCACACAAAACAACATACGCAATTGAGATAAGTCCAAAGTACTTAGCAAGAGGAAGAAGCTAATGTATAATTAAGTCTTACAATGAAAGGTTCATGTTATTATTATTAAGTTATCCTTGTATGAACGTCACAATTCTATGGTTCACTTCATGCTCATCAACATGTCATGACTAACTGTTTCTAGCTTAACTTATCTTTGTTACATGATGACGGTCAAATTGTACCCGTTATTCTATGATCTTTACCCCCGATTCTAGTTTAAAAGAGCTTTAATGTAGGGATAATAAGTCGTAATATGCCTAATTTATATATACCCCGAGTTACGATTCGTTATTCTGCATTTCGATGATTTATTGCATTATTTGGTATTACAAACTATGTTTTTATTTAATATATGCAGTGAGTTATTCTGGACGGATTTCGGAGAGGAATTAAAGAGATTTCAGACAGTGCAGAAGCCCAGAAGCACAGGACACTCGGTCAACCGAGCATGATAACTCGGTCGACCGAGCCCACCTATTCGGTCGACCGAGCCACCCAAAAGCCCAGCAGAAGGTCCAGCACGTTAGTAAGGCGGTTAGGGTTTAGTGATTTCGATTTTAAGTCGGTTTTCTGAAGTCGGCTGAGGCCTCTATATAAACACTTTGTCATTAACAATATTAGACATCAATCTTTCAATCAAATACATACATTACAATGTAGCATTAATACATTGAAGGTTTTTCAACAATGTAGGGGCTTCAATATGTAAGCCTTTATATTTTCTGTCTTCTTATTTTCCGTAATTAATCCTCCCCCCCCAATTATGATTTATCGTTTGAGTTAGTTAATCATAGCTAGATGATGTAGATCTAGGCTATGACGTTGGGAAGGTGGCGATACCTTGTCTATGAGGATCCCATAACCTACGTCATCTACTTAGTTTCTATCCATGAATCTGCATTGTTTAATTAATGTGTATCTAAGTTAGTTTATATGAATGCTTTACGAATTACTGTTTAATCTGTATTGTATGAGAAACGCTGAGAGATAGGTTCAGAGATGTAATCTGGGAGTTGAAATTGTTTGGGTGACCGAATTGTGTCATTCGGTCGACCGAGCCTACACACTCGGTCGACCGAGCCCCTTTTACCCGTTAATCCGCCACGCCTTTATATGGTTAGGTTAGCGCAATAAATTTATCATCTCAAGTAGGTATGGCTACGGCTACGTTGCTCGTCTGTTTTAATTAGCGTATGATTAGGAAATACCAATATAGGGCTCCTAGGTTGGCTCATGAATGATCTTCCGGGACTTTCAGCGAGATCTAGGTAGGTTTTGTATTTGGGAATTGAGCTCACCTAGTTATACGTAAATCGTAGATTAACATGAGACCGCTCGGTAATTGTTAATAATAGACAGAGACCGATGCGATCGTTTAGAAGTACGCCTAACCACGGGAATGTTGCCTGGAGACGAGGTGTACGATTAATATCGGCATCCTTAGAGTCGTAAGCGTGAGTTATATGAGATGGAGGCACTAAAAGGCGCTAAGTCACGTAACAATATCACAGTTGATTTATTGACTTACCGGTGCTAAGTCAAGTTAAAGAGGATGACTCCCGTAGCCAATCTAAGATAGATACAAACGGATTGACAGCTTAATAAGTTCGGTTTATTATATAAATTATCTAGGTCCAAACGATAAAGACCAGAATTGGGGAGGTTAATTACGTTGTGTCGAGTCGTGTCTTTACCTTTCTTGTCTTATGTTGGTCGTAGACCGCCTCTATGTCCTTGACAAGTTTAATTAATTGTTTGTATATAAGATGATCCACAATTGGTTCCCTGTGGGATCGACCTTGATTCACTATAGCTATACTACGATGGGCCTAGTACTCTTGCTAGTATTGGTTTATGGTGGTCAAGTATATTATAACCTGATTGACCCCGATCAAGTTTTTGGCGCCGTTGCCGGGGAACCAACGGTCAATTTTATATATAAATAATTTTCTTATTCATGTCAAGTTTTCTGCTTTAGAGTCTGCTTTTGAGTCCTCTCTCGTTGTCACTATGTGTAAAAATTCCGAATCTGAATAATTGGTTTCGCTCCCAAAGGATCCTCTCGTTGCCGGCCGAGCCTGGTTCTATTTTCTCGACTTCACGTGTCTGCTTATCCTCAGATGTTTAATCCGTAGGTCCGATAGCAAACATGGGAAACCATGTTAAAATCGATCACGGTCTGCTTTTGTTTTTCTTCCGCTTGCGAAACCAGGAAGTAATAATCTGAGTCGAAGAATTTTTCGCGGTGCCGAGAAAATAACCCAAAAAACATGTGGAGCTACGAATCTAAGATGGGAAAAGCGATGGAAGCAATACCTTTAAAGCACCAAGATGGCTCCGGAAAAAATTTTAAAGGCTTAAATTCTTCTTGGTACAATGTTGAAGGCAAGGTACTACCTTTTTTTTGCTTATGTTTTACTACCTTTTGGTTTTTTGAGCATAAGTTAGCCTATAATGAACCTTAGTATGAATCTTAGCCCGGAGTTGGTTTGTAAGATTAATTTTATTAGTGTCGAAGGTTTTGCCCCATATCTGCCTCATCTGTAGGTGTAAGGAAACATGTAGTCGTTGAAAGGAAGCAAGAATAAAGAGTTCCTCGTAGTTACGTTAAAAATCTCTTTGTCCTATGCATGAGATTGCTTCTACCGGCCAGGAGCAAACAAATTGTGTAGTTTAAGCATTCACAATCTAAAGAAGACGTTGAGTTTTGAGAGAACACCATCTTCTCGCTTTTCGTTGAGTTTTATGGTGATGGCTTCTCGGTGAACCCACCTTAAATAAAACGAGATTATGCTTTGGGTGACAATTTAGAAATCGGAGACTCTTAGTACATGGGTTCGAAATGGTCTAACCATGGTTGGGCGAGTTCAACCGAGCTTCGCTCAATCGACTCCTCCACGTGTG
Organism: Gentiana macrophylla; assembly: GCA_026214975.1. Lineage (NCBI taxonomy): Eukaryota > Viridiplantae > Streptophyta > Magnoliopsida > Gentianales > Gentianaceae > Gentiana > Gentiana macrophylla. Next base: position 9,497 of record JAOBSW010001014.1, on the reverse strand, counting down.
ATGTACGTTATGCCAGCTCAACAAGACTTAGCATAGCCGATAAGCCTTCAAAGCAAACGGGGCTTAATCTTGACGGATTGGCCTGAATCATTCACATATGTTCCAACGAATAAGACGGCGTAGGCTTGCCTACATAACCGACCTTATTCGGAGTACTTAGATTCATTGTTTCTTATTGTCAAGGCCAAAACCGTAATTTTAACTGAGTTTCTTAGAATTCACTAATTCCTAAAACGAGCCGAGGTAAGAGCTTTGGATAAATGGTATGGATAAATGTCGCTTTCCTAGGTCTCACAACCAAGGAAGGGTATTAATCCACAAAAGTCGACAAGCCCACCTCTTATAGTGCGCGAAGGGTCAAAGTCTCAAGCGATCCAAGAATGATAATTGACAAGGATAATTTTTTTGGAACGCGTTGAGGCTGAGGACTTTAAACTCGTAACTACTTTAAAACCCTTAGGATTTCTTTTTAGGATTTTAGGTTTTGTTTTCTTTGAGTCAAATAAAAGTAACGTGACATATGTTGAGGTTTTTATTTTGCCGTGTTCGATGGCCATTGGGCTAAGGATGTGCAAAACTTTTTTATTCAATATAGGCCACGTGAAATAGAGTTCCGTGAGAGAGTCTAAAAATTGTCAAGAAAAGGAAATTTAGCAAACAACCTTAAGATGGAAGCATTAAGAGAGCTTGAGAATTATTGAAAATGTAACAGAGAATGATTCGTGTGAACAAGAACAATCTTGGTCAAATTCTATCACTTTTTAGGTGATCCAAGTGAAAATCCAAAGTGATGTGCAATTCATTCTGCAATTTATCCTTATCTTTCCCTTTACACTTTTTCACCTTCAAACTTTTCGATCCTCTCACCAATCGCCTAAAGTTCACATTTCTAACCATTCTTTCATCGCCTCTCTTTCTTTCCATCCGTTTCACTCTCCCACCCAATCTCAATGCCTTAACCATTCTTAATCCCAAAAACACTATTTCTTACCCACCCTTTATCTTTTCTTCCCATCCTTATGTGTATCTTTTTCTAAACCCATCATATTCTCAACCTTCATTTTGTTTACACAATACCTATGTGTTGCGGAATTTGAAATATTGCTAAGCTTTAATGATTATCTGTTATCATTTTGATTTTCATGATCCTAGTTGGGGTTAGTGTAGCTCTGACCCTAGCTCGATTTTAAAGGTTTTTGGTTCGATCAAAGTACAACTTATCTTTCTACCGGAAGTTTTAACTTTCGCATTTTTTCCGTCTATTCCGGCATTTCTAGATGATAAGTTTTGTTCTACATTATAACACCGATCAGACCTTGTTAATAACGGTTATGACTTTTACGTGATACATTGGGTTATTAGTAATTTCGAGGAGTAGCTACATCTCCCTAAGTTGTTGATATCCAATGCAAGCGAGAAGTTTCTGCGCTAAGTATTCAATTTTATCTTTAGCCTATAGGTCGCATTGCATCTGTTATACCTTACCAAATTTCTCTTTTATAATGGACTGAATACATAGTGAGCCTGTCCACCTCGTGTTTTCCCCCGTGGGGTAATTCTTTTTGTTCTTTGTCTTCTCCTCCCGGTTTTAAGAATATTTAGGCGGTGGAGGTTGTAGATGAAGACCACCATCTTTAGTTGCTTGTTTATTTTTCTTTCTATTTAGTATATTTTCCTTTATATCGAGTCGTGTTTTCCCTCAATTCTTTCCTATGTAATGTGTTGGATAATTGTGCTTCATTTCATGATAATCATACGAATTGGGACCGTAAAAGGGATACAAAATTCCTTCGGCACTTTCTGCTTATTCCCTTTTTATATGATTATTACTGTTTTCTGGACTAACCCTGTAACAAGTTTCGAGTGTTGTTTGAGATGTATGTTGCAAATGTTATACTTTTTCCGTCGATTGATTGGTCAATGCTTCGTCATGTCTGATTTTTTTTCCGAGTTCACCACGACTTGTTCCGCTCCCGCGCTTATCCAGAGCTAAGTTCCTATTTTTGCTCTTTATTGTTATACATTGAGGACAATGCATGGTTTAAGTGGGGGGTACGAGTCACTTAGCTCACTTAGCTTGCTCGAATAAGCTTCTATATATCAAATAATATAATAAATGAGTAAAATTTAAACTTTTAAACATAGAATCACATTTACTTTTGTGAAGTTCCCGAATATTGTATTTAATAAGGAAGGAACCATGCTTCATAAGTACGTGATCACTTTATACTTTTGCGATATAATTCTAGTAAACTTAATGATATTCATGTTATATGTTGCGAGTAGTTATTTATTATTCAATTACTCAATAAATGAATCGATGAATATTGCGCTTATAATAAAAAATGTAGAATTTTATGTGTACATTGCGTAGATGATTGGTTATGTAAACTTAGTGTCAATATCTATCTCTGGCGATGTATTCGATATTCTTGCCAACAAAAGCGGAGTAATAAGCTTGAGACGTACCTGTGTTTTAGCAAAATGTTAAACACTGGGCTTGTAGTAACATTACCAAAGTAGCCTCGCGCTTGTGGTAATATTCGATGCTATGCTTGATCTAAGATAGGGAGATAATTTAAAAAGCTTTCTTCCTTGAGATTAGTAGTATTTGAAAAAATCTGCAGAATTGAAAAAAAAATCAACTTTTAAGAGGCTTTGAGTAGTACTCGGTCTCCAAGTCCAAAATCCCTATAGATACGCTCTTGCTTATTGTTCTAGTGCTTTAACCATTGCGAGGCTTAAGAAGTGGGAATGCTGATGTTGGTAGGTTGAGATTTCGAAGTTAGCATAAACTCTAATCTTGCTACATTTATATAAAACTAAAGCACATGCACACATCACTTCGATTCATAGTGAGTAATGAATAATGGATATCTTATGAGCATAAATAATATGAGTTGATTCGAGTTTCTTGTGTTAGTATAATTTGACCATTGGAAAATGATTATATGGGGAATAACTTATTGATACTTTGATCGGGACGATCAAAGGCTAAGTGGGGGGTAGTTGATGACGGTCAAATTGTACCCGTTATTCTATGATCTTTACCCCCGATTCTAGTTTAAAAGAGCTTTAATGTAGGGATAATAAGTCGTAATATGCCTAATTTATATATACCCCGAGTTACGATTCGTTATTCTGCATTTCGATGATTTATTGCATTATTTGGTATTACAAACTATGTTTTTATTTAATATATGCAGTGAGTTATTCTGGACGGATTTCGGAGAGGAATTAAAGAGATTTCAGCATCAAAGCCAAGCCCAAAGACGGGCGAAAAGAGAAGCCCGAACCACGGGACACTCGTCAACCGAGCATGATCACTCGGTCGACCGAGCCCACCTATTCGGTCGACCGAGCCACCCAAAAGCCCAGCAGAAGGTCCAGCACGTTAGTAAGGCGGTTAGGGTTTAGTGATTTCGATTTTAAGTCGGTTTTCTGAAGTCGGCTGAGGCCTCTATATAAACACTTTGTCATTAACAATATTAGACATCAATCTTTCAATCAAATACATACATTACAATGTAGCATTAATACATTGAAGGTTTTTTCAACAATGTAGGGGCTTCAATATGTAAGCCTTTATATTTTCTCGCTTTCTTATTTTCCGTAATTAATCCCCCCCAATTATGATTTATCGTTTGAGTTAGTTAATCATAGCTAGATGATGTAGATCTAGGCCATGACGTTGGGAAGGTGGCGATACCTTGTCTATGAGGATCCCATAACCTACGTCATCTACTTAGTTTCTATCCATGAATCTGCATTGTTTAATTAATGTGTATCTAAGTTAGTTTATATGAATGCTTTACTTAATTCTCGCTTAATCTGTATTGTATGAGAAACGCCGAGAGATAGGTTCGTAGAGATGTAATCTGGGAGTTGAAATTGTTTGGGTGACCGAATTGTGTCATTCGGTCGACCGAGCCTACACACTCGGTCGACCGAGCCCCTTTTTACCTGTTAATCCGGCCATGTCTTTATGGTTAGGTTAGAGCAATAGAATTTATCATCTCAGTAGGTATGGCTACGGCTACGTTGCTCGTCTGCTTTTAATTAGCGTATGATTAGGAAATACCAATATAGGCTCTCTAGGTTGGCTCATGAATGATCTTTCGGACTTTCAATGAGATCTAGGTAGGTTTTGTATTTGGGAATTGAGCTCACCCAGCTATACGTAAATCGTAGATTAACATGAGACCGCTCGAGTAATTGTTAATAGGACGTAGACGATGCGATCGTTTAGAAAGTACGCCTAACCACGTGAATGTTGCCTAGACGAGGTGTACGATTAATATCGGCATCCTTAGAGTCGTAAGCGTGTGAGTTATATGAGATGGAGGCACTAAAAGGCGAAGTTACGTAACAATATCACGCTGTTGATTTAGTGACTTACCGGTGCTAAGTCAAGTTAAAGAGGATGACTCCCGTAGCCAATCTAAGATAGATACAAACGGATTGACAGCTTAATAAGTTCGATTTATTATATAAATTATCTAGGTCCAAACGATAAAGATCTGTAATTGGGGAGGTTAATTACGTTGTGTCGAGTCGTGTCTTTACCTTTCTTGTCTTATGTTGGTCGTAGACCGCCTCTATGTCCTTGACATGTTTAACTAATTGTTTGTATATAAGATGATCCACAATTGGTTCCCTGTGGGATCGACCTTGATTCACTATAGCTATATATACTACGATGGGCCTAGTCCTCTTGCTAGTATTGGTTTATGGTGGTCAAGTATATTATAACCTGATTGACCCCGATCATTACATCGGCACTCAAGGGCACAACGCATGGTGCTACCCACCACGAGGTATCGTTTGCAACCTATCAGTGGATCAAACCGATAGCCACGGGTTAAGACCCGATAGTGTACACGTTCGGCGAAGTCCCCCTACCATTTAGCCGTTTATAGGCCATCGGAGTTATTCACTTTATTTGACCGCCCACATATCGCGATATAGCTAAATGCCTTACCAAGAATGTTACGATGTTTAGTTTTTAACTACACACGACGCTTATTATTAATTGATAACTAGCCACCTAAGTATTTTCAAGTAAGTCCTCACATCTACTACTCTCTTCCTAGACCACTAGACACGGATAGGCCTAGCACATACACACGCCCATTGAGGAATGCTACCTCAAAGCACAAGCCATTCATACCCTTCCGACGGTCCCGAACTTCAACTCTATGGAAGAGTACATCCGGTCTTTGAGCTAAACACATTGAAGCTTAATCAAGGCTTGTTCATGTTCATTTAACGTGTTTATATCATTAATATAAGGTTAGAAACCATTCCCAACTTACTACACTCGATAATACGTAAAAACGGTCAAAACAACATTTCTGGGCCATAGGCAACGACCTGTACATCATAGGCCACGGCCTGTAAATCATAGGCCGGCGCCTATGACACAGCAGAATTCTCTGAACTCTCTGAATCAGATAGGACACGGCTTATAAATCATATGCCACGGCCTACGACACCTGCATAAAACTCTAAACTCTCAGCATCTGATAGGCCACGGCCTATAAATCATAGACCACGGCCTACGACACCTGGGAGCATTTTCTACACTTTTCGATTCTGCACCATCTCTAACCCTTTTCCAATCAATTTAACAACAATTTACGTATAAAAACAGCAACAAAACTGTACTATATCATACCATAGCACTTCACACTTTAATTACAACATTTAAGCACAATTTCTAACATCAGACATGCCAAAACTCAACCCTATCATCATAAAACCTTAATTAAACATTAGGAAGAGCCTCTTACCTTATTAGCAAGCAAAACCAAAGCCAACCCTTCAAGAAATCTGCAGCACTCTTAGAACTCCAACTCAAACCTAATTGATCAACAAATACACCTAAATTAATTGTGATCAAAGGTTTCTAAACAATCTAAACTACGAAATAATCAACTAGAACACCAAAACATGATCTAATCTTCAAGATTCTAGATTTAGAGCCAAAACCATATCTTTACGAAACTCTGAAACCTTGCTACCAAAATGACGATCTCTTTACCACGATTCCGATTATCTACTCGAAACTGAAAAACGACGAACGACTAGAAAGATCCTTGGGAAATTCTACTTCTTCCTTTTGCTTCAATTTTCTTTTCTCCAAAGCGTTTAAAGCTTTTAGTTTTTTTTTTTTTTGCTAAAATACTTCCAACGTTAAATGGGAAGTTTTATTCTACAAGAAAACTTCTCATTAACTTTTTTTTAACAAATTTATTTCTATTTTTATTTTCTTATTTTAAATAACACTTAAATCCTTTAATTAAATAAATAAAAATCTGAAATTAGTAAATGACTCTTTTACCTTTTTACGAAAAGTCGGATGTTACAATAACACTAAAAATATCCCTTCAAGTTGTCATCTGTTGTCTAAAAGATCGTCATCTTCAAATATATATATATATATATATATATATATATATATATATATATATATATATATATATATATATATATACACATATCATCTAAGAACCTCCCTTTGACGAATTGTAAAAATAAAGGAGGAGTATCAAATTAACATAGAATCTCAAATTATTGATCATTCTTCTACTCGAATTGATGAATTTGATGATGGAAACAACAATATTCACGGGATGAATAATGAACCGACAAGGAAATCAAGGTAGTAAAGAATCCGTATAAGAAAATCGATGCTCAATCTCTTTGTCAATGATCGTGATAACTTGAAGGCATGGAAAACGACTCAGAAATCAAAATCGGACTCAGAAACGAACCCCGAGATTCAAATCGATCTCTCCTTACCGATAACGATCTAACTCATTCGCTCGATAACGAACTGACGACCTATAGTAGATAGTACTATCAGAATGATCTGTGAGGAAAGATATCGGTTTGATATCACTTAATCGATAACGGATCTCGGGATTGAGATCAATCGGTCGGTGACAAACCCCGAGATTCAAATCAATCGCTCGCTAACGAACTGACGATCTATAGTAGAGAGTACTATCACATTGATTTACAAAAAAAGATATTGACTTGAAATCGCTTAATCGATATCGGATCTCAGGATTGAGATCAATCGCTCATTAACGAACCTCGAGATTCAAGTGAATCCCTCGATAATGAACCGACAATCGATAGTAGAGAGTATTATCGTAATCACATGTATTATCGTTCTATAAAGGAATTTTTATAAAAATTATGAATTTTATATTTTAACGCAATGTTTATTAGAATATTTATATTAAAAAAATGTTTTTTTTTTTAAAGGGACGACATCGTCGCCCCTTCAAACAAAATATTTATAAAAAAGAATCTTATTTATTAACACAACGCTTTATATTAAAAACAAATTTAATTATTTTTAAAGGGACGACAAGTGTCATCCCTACAAACCCAAATTTTATAATTTCTTTTATATAACATATTATTTTCTGAAAAAAGTTTAATGGGACCAATGTCGTCCCTTTAAACGAGAATTTTATAAAAAAAACTGAATCGTATTTATTAACACAACGTTCTATATAAAAAAAAATTAGTTTCCTTTAGCGGGACGAAAATTGTCGTCCCTACAAACCCAAATTTTATAATTTCTTTTATATTAACACAACGTATTATAACATATTGTTTAATGGGACGACATTCTCGTCCCTTTAAATGGTCCTGTCCACGTGGAAATCCAAGCTGGCACGGTGGGGTCAATATTTTATTTATTGGGACGACATTGTCGTCCCTTTAAAATTTCCCTCCAAAAAATCCGCCCAAAACTTTGACTATTGTTGAATTCATTTACAGGGATGACTTTGTTATCGCAATAAAGGTATTTAAAGGGACGACGTTGTCGTCCCTTTAAAGGTTGCCCCTTCATCTTGCAATTCTTGTAGTGATCGGAAACCATTCAATTAAGTAAAACTTGATTGACATTACTTTATTATGGAATGTAAACGGAAAACATATACTTTATTGATCTTTTTTTTTTTTGTATATTACTTTCAATTAAGTACGCTTGTTTACATGCCAGCTTTTCCCTTTGTTCGCGAGTAGGGTGGGGACATTCATTATAGTACATGAGACGAAGAAATCAATAAGTAAACTGCAGACAAAGCAACATCAAGAAGATTAGGAAATTGAGAATCAAGTTGTTAATTCATTGCAAGATATACACACAATTGAAGAGTCCAGACATAAATATTTGTCCACTCTCACAATAAATTAACAAACTGGTGATTAGACGACATGGCACAAAATCAGACTAATGCAAAGCGACTTGAAAGTGGATGAAATAGAACGAGCCCCCGCAATCGTATAATTTTTGGTGCAACATTGACGGATAAAACGTGGGACACCCTCAAAAGAACTGTTTTGCAGAAAACACACCGCCAAGTAGAAAAAAAAAACATGAAAACTCATTTCGCTTTATTCTAATCTCTTTAGTGTATTTGGTTATGCATTTTTATTTTCCAGGTTATGGAAAACACCGCCGTTGAGGAAAAAAAGCATCATTTAATTTTTTTTGGCAACACACACCGAGTCAATAATTATAGATTTCAGAAACATTCAAAGACAAAAATTATTTGTTTTCCAATTAGATTTGGGAATATGTGTGGTTTCTAGTTGTGTTTCTTGCTTCATGTTCTTCCATTTCAATAGACATTAGAGACAAAAATAATAAACACACAACATAAAGAAAAAAATATATATATAATAAAAATCCATCGCAAAGTACCTTTACACCGAGGCTCAGGATAGTTGATATGCCATGATCAACGATCTGTAGTTCTATCCAAAGTCCATCTACAGGAATTTCTGAATCCAAATGCAAGGTTGTTAATTTGCTTAAAAGAATCTTAGGAAGAATGGCCTCCGGCTAATTTCCGTGAATATTTGGGTCCAGTTTTTCTCCCTTCTATAGATTGTTTGTGTGTTCACAGGTGCGGCGGCATGTTTAGGGTTTAGGGTCACCCCCTTCTAAAAGCTTTTTCCTTTTTTTATTGCATTATTTAAAAATTTATACAAGAATTACTATTGACTCGACCCTCTAATTTTTTAGGTTTATTATTAAAAAGACAATTTGAACATACAAATATGCAAAAAGAATAGTGGAATTATTTTCGGGTAAAAAGAACATGTCTTTATTCCATAGTGATTTAAATTATCTAGTATTCAACTACCAAAACGAATATATATTTTGATCTGATTGTCGAAAGATGGTAATTCTTTCATCACATTTTTTTCTTTTTTTGTCCTCTTTATTTAGACATCTCATTTGATATTTTTTGAACATTATTTTCGAGGTCATTTTTGTAAAAAACCGCATAAACATTGGAATAGTGAAACATTTGATTTGAGACTCGCCAATCGCTGCGAAATGAATGAATTTAGGGTTATGAACAGTAGATTTGTCCTTATCACCCAATTTATATTTCCATTATCCTCGATTCCTATTTTTCCTTTTTCTTGTCCTTTTAAACCACTTCCATTTTTTTAATATA